>RJWM01005598.1:0-90666 GCA_004363535.1 Dasyprocta punctata
AATGGAGGGAGAGGAGAGGAGGGGAGAGGAGAGGAGAGAGAGGAGAGGAGAGGAATGGAGGGAGAGAGAGGAACAGGGATGGAGACAGACCAGGGCTGCAGAGAAGAGGGAGACAGTGGATAAACAGACGCAGGGGCTCCTTTAACCAGCTTGTCCTGTAATTTCTGATTGCGTGGGTAGTGCACGCCTTAGCCAGCTTTCTCCTCAATGAGACACAATGGTCGGCACCCACAGTTTAGAGAGGAGAGGTCGGGTTTGCTCTCAGGCTCAGTCTGTGGTCGGCTGCTCCGAGGCAGGGCCGTCCTGGGGAGGGGTGTGGGGAGTGGAGCTGCTCAGCTCACGGTGGGGTGGGGGGCAGAGGGGGGACAGGGCCAGTGGGGAGGGCGCCAGGATCCAGATGGAGACCCCGTGGCCACAGCTCTGTGACCCCCAGACACACCCAGGAGCCGGCTCCACCAATCCCTAGGCTGATCCAAGCCAATCCAGCTGACATCCACCCTAACCCCCACACTGTGTTTTAGCCGCCATTCAGGTTGATTTTATTACTCAACTAATTTCAATCGACTTAGGATCGCGGAGCCCGTGACGTGTGGGTATCTTAGGCAGTGAATCGCAAAGCGCTCTGCTGCTCCTTTTCCTGTCGGAAGCCTGAGTTCAGAGGGGCAGCCCCGAGCCTCCACTCGATGAGCGTGTGTGCTGGTCTCGGGGGGTCCAGCCGCCTTCTCTCCCTGTCCCCTTCCCCAGCCGGAAGCCCGTGTATGGCCGCTGCACAGACTAACACCGCGGAGTGCTGGTCCTAAGGAGCTGCCGGAGGATTCTCTGCCTCCTCTACTTGAAGAAAGCCCAGACACAGGCTCCCTAAACCTGGCTGCCCCCTCCTGACTCAGCCTTGGGAGGAAAGGTGCGAGGATGGCGTGGCCCCTGTCTTACACCTGGGCGCACCTTGCTGAGAGAAACCCCACGTACCACCAGGACTGAGCTGGGCACAGAGAACCGTGCCGGAGGAGCTGGAGCCTAAACACGGGGCACCCGGTGAGCCGAGCGGGAGGCCTGGAGACGGAAGTCTCCGCGGGTAAGGACGGGAACCCACCAGGGCGCGGGGGTCCAGGGCGGAGAGGCCTGTCGCTGGGTGGGAAGCTCAGGTCTGCTGGCTGAGGGCTCGGGGCAGGGAGCCAGCCTCCCTGGTCCCCAGTGAGGACCAAGGCTTCCCCAAACTCGTCACCACCGCAGCCATCACGGACCAAGCATTCCAGCCTTGATCTTTGGGCTAAAGGATTAACTGGAGGCTGAGACAGGAAGGAGAAGCTCATGGCCGGGAAAGTGGGAAAGTGTGTGTGGCGCTGGGTTCAAATCTCTTCTCTGCCCCACTCGGCCTTTCTGTGCCTCAGTTTCTTCATCTGTAAAAGGAGAATAATGATAACGCCACATTGTATGGTATTTAGGAGAAGCACGTGAGCTGAGGTGTGAAAAGTGATTAGGATAAAGGAGGTGTCATAAAATGCTACTCATTCATTTTATTCTTTTTTTTTTTTTTGTCAGTACCAGGGTTTGAACCCACAACCTCATGTTTGCCAAGCAGATACTTAAGGCACTGAGCCAAACTCCCAGCCCTAATTTTTTGAGGCAGGGTCGCACTGTGTAGCTCAGGCTGGCCTTGTGCTCACGTTGTAGCCCAAGCCGGCCTCGAACTCACAACGCTCCTCCTACCTCAGCCTCCTGAGTGCTGGGATTAAAGGCATGTGCCGCCATGCTGGGCTGTTCATTTTATTTTTTAATTTTATTTTATTTTATTAGTCCGTGTTTGCAGTATGTAATGTGTATATTCCTTGTGTGGAATGGGTGCACATTCGTAACACATCTTCATTCCTTTATCATCTTTTCCCTCCTTTCCCTCTCCCCTCCCTCCATCTCTTGATCCTCTTCCCATTTGAGAAAGGTCTCTCTACTTCTTATTATTTTTTATTTTGGTCTTTATTTATAACTTGGGTTTCTAATATAAGAGTGACCATGTGATATTTAAATCGTGTGTCTAATTATTTCACTTTACATTGTGGTCTAAGGTGTATCCATTGTCCTACAAATGACTCAAATTTGTCCTTCTTTATAGCAGAGTAGTACTCCTTTGTATGTATAGACCACATTTTCTTCACTCATTCATCTGTTGATAAGCATATAAGCTGCTTCTAAGACTTAGCTATCATGAAATGGGCTGCTATAAACATGAGTGTGCATGGATAGCTGTAACATGATGTCTTTAACTCCTTTGGAAAGATTTCTAGAAGGGGAAAAGCTGGTTGAAGGGAATTTCTAGTTCTAGTTTTTTGAAGAGTCTCCACACTGATTTCCGTAGCAGTTTTACTAGTTTTCATTCTCCTCTACCATGCAGAGGGTTCCTTTTGCCTCTGCTGCTTCACCAGCATTTGTTTTTATTTGATTTCTTTCTGGGGTAGGTGGAACCTCCATGTTTCTTAATTTGTATTTGTCCAGTGGCCCGCGATTTTGAACTTCTTTTGCGAGCATTTATTGGTGATTTGTACTTCCTCTGTAAAGTGTCCATTCATCTCAGCTGCTTATTTTTTTCATTGGGTCTGTTATTTTAGGGGATCTAATTTTTTTGAGTTCTTTACTTATTCTAGATATTAGCCCTCTGACCATGGAACGCCTGGCAGGGATCATTCTCCTGTTGTGTAGATTCTATCTCCCCTCTGTTGGTCATTTCTTTGCTAGGCAGAAACTTTTTGTTCCTGGCAGAACCAATATAGGTAAAATGGCTACACTTCTAGAGCACTTCATTGTGTTATTATTGGGGCTGCCTTAGACAATCAAAGCAGAGTCACCCTTCGGGCTAGTCTTGATATAGAGTCACCAGAGCTGTTTAGTTCTCCCCGAATAAGGACAGGACTGGCCAGGGTTTGGGGCAAGTCCATCTCACAGTGGGGGGCGAGGCGGTGGGGCGGGACACAGAGCACAGAGCCGGGCGCTTCTCACGGGAGCGGTCTCGTGGGTGGGGACTGTCTGGGACATGGGACGCCTGTGCCAGGGATGTGAGTGACGGGATCAGTCAGGGAGACACTTCACCGCCTCCACCTCTGCTAGCTCTCCAGGGTGGTGGTGGCCATGAGGCTGGGGCTTGAGGCATTAAAATACGTCTCCTCGTTCACAGTCAGAGACAGAACTTGGGTGCAGACGGACAAAACACGACGCTCTTCATAGACAGCGAATCATACTTACAGCGGTGGCTCCTGTGGCTGGCGCGTGACTCTGTCCCGAGCCCCAGGTGTGCGGGCGGGTGCGTGTATCTCACAGGTCCTCACGGTGGCATAGGACCGAGGCCTCTTATGGCTCCCATTTTGCGGGAGATGATACAGGCTTGGGGGATGGGAACTGGGCTAAGTTCACATGACCAGCAAGTGGAAGAAGCCCAGCTCGGGTCAGATAACCAAGAAAAGGAGACACAGAATGCTCTGGAGTTACTTTCCTAGAGGAGACGCTGCATTTTTGACAGACGTGAAATATGTGTGACCTGCTCTCTTTCTTGGCGAGTTGATGCCAACTTGAAACGTTTGCCGTCCCCCTGGGCAGCATCTCCTTTGATACTCCCAGGACCGGCTTGGCAGAGACTTTCTGAGGGAGTGGCCAAACTTCCCTGTTGCTTCAGGGATCACAAAACCCTTTTCAACAAGCTCCCTCGGGCCCAGGCCCCTAAAAACTATGCAATAAATTTACCATCAAAACAATCTCACTTGTTCCCTCTGAGACCATTACACTACAAACAAAGGTAACATGATATTCCAATAAATATTTCTCCTGTGAAGTCATTAGGGTTTTTTTTCCCCCTCCTACACTAAACTGTGTTCTTCAAATTTAATATAATTTCATAGTTCTCCTAAATCATTCTTGGGTATGTATGCCATGTTCAAATGTTCTACATCCTGTCATTTGAATAAAAAAGATTATTAAAGTTTGGGCTGAGCCGAAAATGCAAAAGCACTGTACTGTTTTTATTATTTAAAAATGCAGTAATGAGTTATTTTAGAATGTTACAGCAATTATCTTTTCATTGCACTAACCTGTATTGTTGACTGTGCCACATTAAAATGCTAAATCACTATTTTAGTATCAAATTACAGAGAGGGGGAGAGAGAGAGAGGAGAAACTGCTAAAATTCATTTTCTGTGCAGCGCATTCCTCTGCAATAGTCTAGGCTCTTGTCTGTATGGCCGTCATGGCGGAGGGCTGTTGGATTTTACAGGCAACACCAGAGACTGTGCAAGCTTCGGAGTTGAAATGAAGGATGTGTGCTTCTTCATTGTTTTTAAAAATCAAGATAATCAGCCATTTCTCTGGGTCCCCAAATCTCATGGGATCCAGCAACACCCAAGCAGCAGCTGGGTTTGTGAAAGTAAAAGGATTCACTGAGGTCACCGTGTGGCTGTGTCCTGGGGTCCCCGACGTGGCGAGCTCCCCCTCTGTCCCTGCCGGACCAACTGTGCTGGGTGTGGAGTGGCGGAGGGAACAAGAGAACATCGTCGTGGTGCCCTGGCGCGGGTGTCACTGAGAGAGACGTCTGGGGTGGGGTACTAACTACACCCAGCTCCTGTTACTCCACGGAGCCTGCCTGGTCCCTCGAGTTATCTATGAAACGCAGCGTGCATTTGACCACGTAGGCTCTCAGTAGTACTCAGGACCTCTGCCTGTCCCGTTAGGTAATTAAAAAACAAAAAGTACCTTTTTAATAGCTTTCATGAGGAGCTAATTATATACACTCTGGTAGCTTATGGAAAGCTATCAGAGGACGTCCACAGTGGGTCAATAACTCACTTTTAAGCTCTTCAAATCATATGGTCTTGTTATCTGTGAAGTTTCTAAAAATGAGTTTGTTACCATCAAAACTAAAAATCATCTGAATAGTGCCAAATGGTTATGCTATAAACAAATTGTGTCTTTGTGGGGATTTTCAGTTAGAAACGAGTCACCTTGTGGATGCTTATTAAATATCTGACTGGCTTGTGTTGGTGTTATTTACATGAATGCTTCAAATCAGCTTTAAGGATTATTACGAATGAAGCCCTGTAACCTGAAGGAATTTTACTTTATATGAAAATGGATTTATAGTAAAGAAGCAACTCAGTGAAATGGAAACACTCACCCTCTGTGGATAGGATTGCAATTGTGTCACTACTACGAACAACTAGGTGAACACAATCTCGCTTCCGGTTACCGATTGAAGAGACTGGAAGTCAGGTTAACAAAGAGATATTAGCATTCTCATGTTCAGTGCAGCACTGTCTGTAGTAGCTAAGCTGCTCATCAGCAGATGTGTGTGTAAAGGAAATGTGGTACATAGATAGACAGACACCACTGAACAGTGATGCCGAACCTCTAAAAGACCGAGTGCCCGAGCTGCAATCCCAAACCCACTTATTTATCGCAAAGTGCCAACACTGCAGTTAAACCTGACTATCTGGGGCAACTTGGTTCGACTGCTGACAGAGAGAACACACATGCCGTGGGTTCACCACCACGGTCAGAATGAATGGAAATTCTGCTACGTGCAATAACAGGAATGGAATTTGAGAACATTATGTTAAGCGAAATGAGACAGATACAGACAGATAAATACTACATGATTCTATTTGTAGGAGGTGTCAAAAACAGTCAAATTCACAAAATCAAAGACTGAAATTTTGGATATCTGGAACTTTGGAAAAGAGGAAGATGAGGAGGTAGCCATCAATAGCCACAAACTTTGTTTTAATTATTTTCTCATCACTGAGACATAGTACCTGATACCACAGCTTAATGGAGGAGAAGTGTATTTGGGATCATGTTTCAGTCCATGGTCAGCCAGCATGGCAAAGGGACTGGTGGAGGGAAAGCTGCTCACCTCATGGAGGACCAGGAAGCAGAGAGTGAAGGGAGGGGCCAAGGAAAGAGATCAACTTTTCCAGGCCACGCCCCCAAGTGACTTACCTCTTCCAAACAGGCCCCACCCCCTAACAGCATATTTAGCTATAAACTCATCAGTTGACTAAACCACACAAAAATAAGGTGCCCACATGATCTGACCATCTCCCAAAAGTTTCCCCTATGAGCGCAGGAGGCTTTGGGGGCACATGCAGATAAAATCCATGACCAAGTTTCAGTGAAGTACATGAATGTACTCTCGAGATCTGCTGTACAACATGAGATCTATTGTTAACAATAACACACACCTGAAGTTTACTAAGAGGCAGACCTCATCTAAAGTGTTCTTACCAAAAAATAAAAAACAACTCATTCTACCTCTCCACCTGCCTCACCCTAATAACACGTTTGCTTAGTTTGTGGGTACCCTGGGCTTGACTGCCTGAGAAACAGATAGAGGCCAAGGTAAGTATGCAAGAATTTTATTGGGGTGCACTTTGAAAGCAACACTTGTCAGTGGATGAGGAAACCAGGATGGGGCAGGAGACGTTCATCAAGGTTTCAGTCAATTTCCCTGGGGGTGTGAAAGTAGATGGCCCTTCAGAACTGTCCTGGAATTGAGGGTGGGGACCTGGACATGGCACCTCTCACCAACAGCCGCGGGACAGCGACCGCTTCTGGGGAAGGGGAAATGACTCTCAGCAAGACAGCTCCTTCAGGTGAAGAGCAGCTCCTGAGATGGCTGGGGAGGGACCCCGACAACTGAGGAATAAAGCCCTGTGACCTGGAAGGGGAACTTGGGGGTCACACCAAAGAGCCCACCACACTGGAAGACACCACAAATTCCCTGTGTGAGAATTAAACTCAGCTTCCTTTTAGAGGAAGTTAAATTTTCCTCTCTTTGTTATCAGCATCACCATTTTCTTACCCAAGGTAGTAAAACAGGAATGTTAAGAGTTCTAAAAATTGCCTTGGGCGATTTTTAACAGTCTGTCACATTTAATTTCCAGCATATTTATCCTTTTAAACAATTTTAAATAATTCACTACAAAGTGAAATCTGGCATAAGTCCTATCTGTCTTTTACTCCCTGAATTACTGAAGAAGCCAAGACAACAGATTTCTAGGCAGTTTTTAGGGTCTGGGTTGGGGACTGGTGATGTAACCAGGAATGGAGAATTGGTTGAGTTCTGCTGTTTTTCACTCCTATTTTAGAGAAGAAAACTTAACTCTCTAGTTAGGTAAATAGGTATTAAACTATGTCTGGTCAGCCCCCTCTGCTTATAACATTGTAGATAAGTGACTTGAAAAAGCATGCTGCTATATTATGTAAGAAAATTAGAATGAACTAATGTTTTCAGAGTTTTATATTAAAAAAAATTAGCCAGTGCTGGTAGATGCTACTTCCCCTTCCACTACTGTAACCTAGCTTCCCCTCCACACTGTCCTCAAAGCACTGGCAGGGAAACACAGGAGTTATTAAATTATAGTGTAATTAAATTAAATTATCACTTTGCCATCCCACCAGTAAGGCTGTTTCTGTTTTGAATCCTTGCTTGCTAATCCTTTTACTCGGGTTAAGAACGCCTTCCTGCCAGAGGCAGATTTAGCTCAAAGGTGAAGTTGTGGATTAGATGATCGGACAACGGCTCTTGCATCTATATGATTCTAAGAACCAAAAGCAAACCTCTTGTTTGCAAGATTTATGGTCTTTGGTATTTGAATAATTTTACTTGTCTGAATCGCGCACTTATCTTGTATATGTTAGGTATTAACTGCACATGCAAAATACATAACTTTTTGAAATGCAAACACACATTTTTGTTGTTATTGTTGCTGATTGATAAGAGGGATATTTTAATGTTAGGAATGTTTGGATGTGCGGAGGAGGTGTTTATTTCTGAGTGAATAGGCCAGAAGCTAGTACTTCCAAAGGTCTGAAGCCAGGTGTGATTTTACATGTGGCAATCTCAGTTACTCAGGAGGCTGAGGCAGTATGATTTCATATTTGGAGATAGCCTGGACAATTTAGTGAGAACTTTTCCAAAAACAAAACATTCTTTTTAAGTGCTGGAGTTGTAGTTCAGTGGTAGAATGTTGGCCTAACATGTATAAGACCCTGAGTTTGATCCTCAGCATTGAAATAAATAAATAAACAAACAAATAAATAAATAAAGTGTGTGTGCAGCACACTTAAGAGACATCATAATGATATTCACAGTGTGGAGACAACAGGAGATCAGATGTCTAACAATACAGAAAAGAAAAACAAGACAAGAAAGCACTTGGGGTTCAAATTTCCTCTTTAAGCCCCTGAGGTCTCTTAAGCAAATCCCCTTGGCTACTCAAGAACCATTCCTAATGTCTCCAGAGCCACAAGACGCCTGCGAGCTTGACACCAAAGAGTTCCCCCAGGTGCGTGCATTTTAGATGTGTGTGTTTGTGCCTGCACACGAAAGTGTGTGTTCTCATTGTATTTGTCAGAGAACCCCCAGACAAAGAGAACCGACAGGAGAGAGAGATGATAGATGATAGGTAGATGGGTGGTTGGGTGTATGGTTTGATGGGTGGCTGGAGTTTAGATAGGTACAGATTAGATATAGATATAGATACAGATATAGATATATAGATAGGCATAGATATATAGATACATACAGATATGAGATCTATTATGAAGAATTGGCTCACATAATTATAGAGGCTGAGAAGTCCCATCTGCTCTCTGCAAGCCGCAGACCCGGGAAGCTGACGCTGGGAATCTCAGTCTGGGAGCAGAGGACCCATGTCTCAGCCCAGCCAAACAGGCAGGAAGAAGAAGGAATGAGTTCCTCCTTCCTCCACTTTGTCACCTGTTCTGTCCCTCAGCAGACTGGAAGATGCCTGCCCTCTTTGGAATGGCAGCCCATTACAGTCTGTATGAGTCTACCCCTTCGAGTGCTAACTTCACGCAGGACACCCAGAAATAATGCTGGATCTGGGCACCCTGTAACACAGTCAAGTTCATATGTAAAGTTAACGCACACACCCTCATTGAAGTAATACCTTGCCATGAATTAACCATAGGAGAAAACCCCATAAAATGGCTTTACACATCCACCCCTTTCCCTTCCGACTCTCCAGCTTCTACCAGGTGATGCCAGATGTGCGGGACAACTGCAGAAGGCCAGCTGAGAGACAGCGACAATTGGCCAATGTCCTTGGTCAATGTCCCTGGCCAGCAGTCCCCACTCAGGTGTGCGTTATAGAAGCCATCTGAACAAGGGACTGTTGGAGGAGTGGCCGACAGTGAAGATTCTCAACACTCAGCTTGCATCAGAATCCCCCGAAGGGATTATTAAAGCACAGATTCCTGGGCCACAGCCTCCTAGCTGCTGATTTCACTGGGTCTGGGGTGGGGCCTAACCAGTTCCCACGTAGCACTGAGGCTGCTGGTCACAGCCTCAGCGACTGCCACTGACCACAGAGCGAGAACCCGTGGTGCACAGGTCAGCCCACCTCCGTGGTCCTCTTTAGAGGCCTTAAAATTATTCCAAACTGCTGGGCCCAGTGGCGAGGATGACCACCAGGTGGAGGTGATGGGAGGTCCCCGGGTAAATCATTCTCACGTCCTGAGGATCGGGGGTTAGGGAAGAGGGAAGAGGTCTGCGCTGGAAGCCTGGGACATGGAACTCAGAGGGCACCTCCTGGCCCTTTGTAAGCAATGCCATCGAGTTTCATAGCTACACTGCTTTTTGTGAACACAGCTTTTTGTTTTCTGTTTTCTTGTCTGCTTGAAATAGCATCCCTCTGCCCTTGGGGAGCAGCTCTCCCTCCCTCTGACCGTATGCTTCCACTAAGCGTGGACTCATGGCGTTATATTCCTGAGCCACGGGGCGAGCTTGACCGCAGTCTCTGGTCCCTTTGGCGTGTGACTGAGCGGAGCCTTGTGCTTCCCTGGGATCTGAGTTTTACGGGTGGGGAAAGTTCTCTTGTTTCTGGCTACAGCACTGCAGGAAGGTGTTTAAGAGCTGCTGTCAAGCATATCCTCCACTGGGTAGAACGCGAGAGAATGAAACAAGACAGACTCAGAAGGGGAAGAGTCAGAAGGCAGCCTTGGCGGGAGCAAATGTCCGTGTCTAGCGACCGAGGGCTCCGGGCTAATTAGGCTCCGCAAGAATCTCTCCAGTTCTCTGTCCTCCGTGGGCATCTTTCCAACCTTGGCTCTTTCCCCATCTCCCTACCCTAACCCACTGTTCTGCTTCAGTGTTTTGGTTGAGTTTCTTTCACTTGCAAAGGAAAGAATCCCAGCTAGTATCCCTCTTGTCGCAATCAGCCAACCCCTCATGGATGGAGGCAGGCAAGGGAGAGGGGCGGCCCAGAGCGTGCTGGTGCAGGGCGGCACACGTCCTGGCGGGCTCCTGCAGCTGCCAGGGGTGTGGACCTAAGAAAAAGGACAAAGACACAGCGGTGAGGGGAAGATGAAGCCCACCCAGACCCCGGGGCAGCCCTGGGACCCGCTCCCCTCTGGGTGTCCCTCGTGGTCTCTGTCCCCATCTCTACCTCAGAGCATGCAGCCCATCCTTCGTGTCCCCCTCTGACCAAGACCCTCCTGTGCTCTGGTGCAAATCCCAGGAGGCCACACCTCACACTGCTGTCCCTGCCCCACCGTGTGGAGCCACGGGTCTCCACCTCAGGGTCGCCAGCTAAACTCGCTGGACGAGGCTTTCTTCCGTCCTGCCAGGCCCGTCTCCTGCCAAGGCTCTCGGATGAAGCAGACGTTGCTCTGTGGCTGAGGAGGAAGGCGCGTGCTCAGGAACACCAGGAAGGAGGATTTGTAGCATGAACCAACGCACACGTCCAGGAGGACGCGAAATGCTTCATGATGGTGCACTCCCGAGAGGACACAGGGACTTGCCGAGCTCCTCTGGACCACAGTGCAGTGCTCCGGACTCTAGGGAAAGCGGTAGCTGGAGGCTGCTTGTGTCTGCTTGGCATGGCCCACTCCCTTCCCGGGTGACCATGGGGACCCCTCACGTGCCTTCCATACCCCGTCTCTCCAAGATGACAGAGAGCACATGTGGCTTCAGAGGACGGTCCAGTCCTAGAAAGGGGCTCGGAGCAAGGTTCTTTGCTTCTGGAGCCTCGGTTTCCTCACCTAGAGATGTGATTACCTGCTCCCATGGGGTTTTGTGGCCTCACTCCAGATGAGGTGAGCACTGAGTGCTGGTTATTGTCCCCATAGCGTGGACTCCACTGTCACCCTCACAGCCCCATCGTGATGCTGCCGCAGAGCTCCAGGGGAAAGTCGTGCACAGAGCCACCTTCCTACCCATCTGGAGATGACAGTCATTTCTCTAACCAAGATCCCCCCATAAATGAAATTGAAATCTGAATATATTTAAACTGCAGCATCACATGTCCAAAGTGAACACTACCCTAAACAACTCAGAAAGGTTTAGGGTAACAATACGAAGTATAGCAGCTATGGGGGTCTCCTTCTGAAGGTGGTAACCATTGGTAATTCCCTATTATCTTGTTTTAAAGTCTTGTATTGTTTTCATTGCTTTGTTTGGTTGGGTTTTATTCTGTTTTGTCTTGTTTGATTTTGTTATATCTGATGGCGTGGGGAGCTATTTCAAAGACAACAAGATATACTATGGTAGCCATTTTGAACTTACTATTATCTTGTTTTGAAGTCCTGTATTGCATTCATTGTTTTGTTTCTATTGGTTCTATTCTGCTCTGTTCTGTTTGATTTTCCTATGTCTGATGGTATGGGCAGCAATTTTGAAGACAACAAGAGGCATTACGATAGCCAATTTTGATTTCCTATTATCTTGTTTTGAAATCCTATATCACTTACACAGTTTTTCTGGGGTTTTATTCTCTTTAAAATAAAAAAAAATTATAAAAAAATAAAGGGATGAAGAAAAGAAAGAAAGAAGGAAATCCTCTTATAAAAGTTCTACTCCACTTGTAAGGTTGTGTACCTCTTGACAAAGGAGATTCTTCAACAACAACAAAACCAGCCCCTCCTCCAAAAAGAAAGACATAGGAAAAGGAACTTTAGCATCTTTCATTTTGTCATGCAAATATCTGGCTACACCAGCCTTATGCAAAATCTTTTGTTTGGTCCCCTATGCCTGTAGTATTATCAAAACTTTACTTTTGAAAGATACAAAAAGGTTGGGAGGGTATGGTTTAAATATAATCTACAATTTTAAAATTTAATTTTACACATTGCCAAGCTGTTCCAATCCATATGCAGGAAAGAGGAGAGAAATGTTCTTTAGACTTGAAAAAAATTAACCCATGTTTCCTGGCATGGGCAACTAATGTTATATTTAAAGTAAATGTCTCTAATGTGAGACCCATTATCTAATAAAAGTCACGGACCCTCGCTGCTCTCTTGGTAACTTACAATAACTGGAAGTTGATCAAAGCGAACGACTTCCATTTTTATGACATTGTTACTATTTTTATGGGCCAAATTTAAAATGTAGGATAAAAATCCAATATACAATCATTGAAACATGCAGTCCAACCTCACTCGGCTCTGATAAATCTGTTCGTTTCTGGCCATTTTCGGTGTTGCTATAGTGAACGGTGTTGACAAGTGGATGAAAAAAGCTTATAAATGGAATTCAGATCGCAGATAAACCGAACATAAACTATCTCGCAGCATTTCTGCATGTGAGGAGGCCCAGCTCGCACACAGATGGCCATCTCCCGATGCCGCATAAAACATTTGCAGCGGGAGCTGGGCACGAGCCACCGAACGCACAGGTCAGTGGAACAGAACAATAACTCGATTCACTTCACGATGACCTCACTGGGAACCAGCACAGGCACAAGATGATGCCGTGAGGACAAAATCATACTAGAGTTTCAAAAATTAAATTCTTAAAAAGCTGCCATGCTCTCTTGTCAAAATAGCACTGAAATGTATTCAGTGTTTAGAGACCAGGCGGGCTCTGTGAGTTTATTTTAGCCTCTTGGATCTGACTGCTACATCTCCGTGCTGTGTGTCTTTGGTTTTTCATACCCAGAGCTTTCCTGGGGAGGTCGGTGGTGCCCCCCAACCCACCACTGGCTCCTGGCTGAGCTCACTGAGGAGAAAGCATTGAGTTCACATCTCTTCTCAGGTGGCTGCAATGACCGTCCATGGAGGGTGGCCACAGAAAGTTCCAGAAGTGGCAATGGCCATTCATGGAGAGTGACCATAGAAGCTTCCAGAAGCACACTTGGGAATCGTTTAACCAGGCCAATCAAATCAGCTCTGTAGGTAAGGTACAGTTATTCTAACCTTGAGTGTCAAGACCACATTTTTCTAGGGTAATTTTTACTTCTGTTTTGAACTTGTAAAGTTTAAAATCCAGGATGCCCTGCATTGGTTATGACAAAGGAACTTGGCCAGGAGAAATCAGAATCTAGAAATCAGAATCTCTTGCCCCCACTGCGAAGACGCTCACCCATCCTGTGTCCATGGACTGGACCTCACTCAGCCAGAAGTTCAGCCAGGATATTCATTTCTGTGTGTTTGGAAACCACCCATGTGCCACAGAAATTAGGTACCATATTGCCAGAGGTTTGACTTTTAATATCATGTAATCTTTTGTCACCTACATTTACTACAAAAGCGCATTTAGTAAACAGTGCAGCATTTAAATACATTTCTGCTTAATATAGTTTACTAAAAAAGAGATTTAACTTCTCAGATCCAGTCATAAACCTGAAAAACTGAGATGTTAAAGAACAAAAAACAAAACAAAATGAAACAAAAACAAAAACAAAACAAACCCCAAAAACCCAGAATTGATATACAACCTGTTCAAGTCATTATTAATTTAATGTCAGAAAAAAGGGAGGAAATTTGTATTGAAGTGTTGTCAATAATTGTTTTATAATTTACTTATTTTATTCTTCATCTTTTATCTTTTTTCCATCCATCTATCCTAACAGCTTGAAATAACGAAATCTACTTTCCTACAAAATAGTGCTTTTTGGCTTGGGAAGCACATTTTTTCTATAGTACCTAACCCATTAGCTTTATTTTGATACTGCCTCATCAATACCAGCTGGAATACCCTGCAATAGTAGCGATTTATTACCTTCTGCCATAAAAGCAGGAGAGAGAATACTCATGCTATTTTTCCAGGAAAATGGTGTTTCGGGGAGAGGGTGTTTTAGGGGTTCAGTGGTCCTGGGAGGAAGGCGGGAGGGAGTTACAGGCACTCACAGGAGTACAGGGGTCAGGCGGAGGAGGCATCTGTCGTCCCCACAGGACCTCCTTTCTCCCTCCTTCCTCTGCCCTTCTCTCCTTCGAGGCCTCTCCCCAGAAGATGCCACCTTCCTTGCCTCTAAAAGCATTTATGGTCTGAAGAAGAGAGAACACACAAGGTAAATGAATCAACACGCACAGCAGCCACAGCTCACGTAGGGACCATGGCGATAGGGTGTGAGACCTCCTAGAACCGAGATCAGGAAAGGTGCTTGAATGGACCGCACGGAGAGCCTGCAGACAGACCCTGCTCCTGCAGGCCAGGGGTGGCCTCCTCCCTCTCCTGACACCGCTGAGACACAGCGACCCCTCCAACAAAGGCGACCCTCTGGGCTGGAGAAGGGGCAGCCACCCAGCTACCTGAGGGCTTGCAGGGACAAGTGGGGTGCTGGGGAGCCCGAGGTACTCTCTGTTCCAGGGTAGGAAGCAGGAAGCCCCGCCTCTCGCCGGGCTGCAGAGGGGAAGGGACCAATAGGGAGCAAGAAAAGACTGAGATGTCTTCAGCGCTTCAGGGTAAACCTGGGTCACGGGCAGGAAAGTGGACACGCCTCGGGGCCGTCGTGCTGGGCGGGAGAAATCAGCCATGCGGGCTTCGGACTGCGCAACTTCCCTCCAGGCGAGACCCAAGGGGTAGATAATTTAAAGAGCAACAGAAAAGATGGACAATGGGAAATAGGGAGATAGGGAACAAGAGATGGAGGGAGGGATGAGAGAGGGGAATAAAAAGAATCAAGGAGCCTTCTGTACACTCACCCGCTCCCCATGGCGCATGTGATCAAAGCATATGCAGACAGGGAGCCAGTGAGTGTTTTTTAAAAGCCATCAAATCCTGTTATTGGTCACAGGGGTAGCATCTAAATGCCACTCACGGCGCCCAGAACAGTTGCGGGCACTTCCTGTGGGGAGGAGCACAGGCCACCCTCACCCCAACCCTATGAGCAACCTAGAGTCATATCCCATTTTACAGGTGAGACTCAGAAAAAGTCATTACCCTGCCAAAAAAAACAAAAACAAAAACAAAACAAAACATACAGCTCCTTGCCTGGCAGTAAGGAACCAGCCCCTGGTGGTCACATGGTCACCGCTCCGCTGCTCATCAGAGCCATGACAGAGCTGCTGAACAACACTGCCGTCCCAGAAATGCTGATTTAACTGATCTGCAGTGGGGCCCGGGCTGCAGAACTTTTTAAATTTCCCCAAGTAATGTTGCCGTGCGCCTGGACCGTGAGTAGTGCCATTCTGCCTCTTGCTGTCGGGTTACCCCAATGTCTCTGCCTCTCTTCTTCCTCCCCATGCTCAGACTACCGCGCCCAAGTCTTAGCCCCTGCCACATTCCATTTTGCTTCCCCTGCAAAAATGGTCCCTGTGGTTGATTTTAAAATAGATCCACAAGTTCTCTGACAGTCCTCTCCTCAGAGGTAGAGCTGGATTCTGTCCCTGGTCCCTCTGATGGTGAGTTGTGTGTAGTGACCTTTTTTTCTTTTTTCTTTTTTTTTTTGAGACAGGGTCTTGCCACATAGTACAGGCTGAACTTGAGCTCACTATGGAGCCCAGGCTGGCCTTTAACTTGCCACAATCCTCTTGCCTCGGCCTCTTGAGCGATGGGATTACAGTCGTGTGTTGGCAGGGACTTACTTCTGGTGAGTGAAATCTAGCAGGAGCATTGGCCTGTGACTTTCAAAGCCAGGTCCCAACAGGCACTGCTGTTCTCCCATCCCCAGGGTGGCATGGGGATCCCCTGGGGGGTTGCTGGCTGCTGAGGACCCTGGAGTAAGACCTGTAGCCACCACCCGCCCCAGACGGCCAAGGAGGAACCGGACCGTCCCGCAGAGCCTTGAGTGAGAGCTGTGGGAATCCTCTGGCCCTGGTCAACAACCAAAGGGCAGCCTTGGTGGAGCTCGTCAGCACCACGCCGGAGAGACCCGGATCCTGTTCGGCTGCTCCCACCTTCCTGATCCTCAGGATCTGGGTCAGACAATAAACATTTGTCATATGACACAGGTGTGTCTTGGGGTGCTCTGTTACACAGCAGAGGAGGCAGGTCCAGCCATCCTCATTCTGCTCAGGTCCTCCCCCACAGCCTGGGGGCTGGGGAGCAGCCAGGGGTGTGACGGGGCACTGTGTGGCATTGCAGTGACCCTGAGCGCGGAGCTACCTGCATGTGCGATGTGCGCACAAATGTAGGTAGAGGCACGGGAAAGTCTGAAAGAAACCAGTCCAACTGCGGCAGCAGTGCAGCCCAAGGTCGGGAGAGGGGCAGGGCCGGGCAGGGGAGGACGCTGGGGGAATTTTCCCTCCTGCTTTGGGATAGCTGCCTTTTCATTTTTTTCACACTGAGACTATATCCACACCTCACTTGGGCAATCAGACATTTTTCCTCCACAGAAGTGGGGGCGCACCTGAGGCTGGAAGCAGAGTATTAGGCATATAGCTGTGTGTGCCCAGCGTGGCTACAACCATCATTTGTGCGGGTCCTGAGACCCCAACCCAGGAGAACACCGGGAATCGGAATCGTGGGCACGGTGCTGGGGAAGAGCCACAGAGGCCCCAGGGCCCGGCGCCTGCCCGCGCTGGGTCCTTGACCCTAACAAGCGTGGTTCGGGGAGCCATGCAGCAGTCCTGAGCCTGGTTCCCATCTGTGAAGCCCGGGCGAGTGTTCAGTGACTGGGAGCCGTGGTCCCGGTTCCAAACTCACCGGTTTTGGGGGTCACCATGGTGAGGTCTGTGAATTCATATTTCTGTCTGTTCAGGCTTTTGGGATGATGAGAAAGTTTCAGGATACAAAGTAGCCATGCCGTTTGCTTGTCTGGGTGCTGCGGATTGAACCCAGGGCCTCGGGCATGCTGAGCACACACTGAGTCACAGAGCTGCAGCCCAGCCCGGAGCTGAATTTTAAGACATATTTACAACAGAAGCAATCATTCCAGTGATCACATATTTTTCTATTTAAAGTGATAAAGCCCTGAGTAACTCACTTTTCCCAGTTTCGAGAGTGAAACTGGGGCAATGAAAAAGAGCACATAACACAGCGCCCAGCTGAAGCAAGGCTAAGTCTGAACGCTGTGGACTCCGGAGAGGGACCGTCCCCACCTGTGCCCACGCACTGCACGTCCCATGGGACCTGGACCCTGGCAGACCCAGAAATAGGCTTTGCTGGATCCATGCAGTGTTTTTGTAAAGCATTTAGATTTTTTTTTTTTTTTTTTTTTGTACCAGGGATTGAACTTACAACCTCAGGCCTGCCAGGCAGGCGCTTATACCACTGAGCTAAATCCCTGGCCCTATTTTTTGAGACAGGGTCAGTTCAGGCTGGCCTTGAACTCATTTTGTAGCCCAGGCTGGTCTCGAACTCAGAACGATTCTCCTGCCTCAGCCTCCCAAGTGCTGGGATTAAAGGCGTGTGTCACCACACCCGGTTTGAAAAGCATTTGGAATTAAGTGTGGAGCATTTCACATAAAAGCACAGATTTCCTTTTGCTTTTATTTTCATTTTTAAAAATGTATGTATTTATTTATTTATTTATTTTGGTACCAAGAGTCAAACTCTGGACCTCATGCTTGCCAGGCAGGTGCTGTGCCACTGAACTATATGCCCAGTTCTTTTGCTTTGAAAAATCAGACAACCTGCATATTTCAAAAAGTTACAGTCAAGGACTTTGAATATTCTCTTCATTAGGAAATGATTAATGTCTAAAGTATGTGAATAACCCTGATTTGATACAATGCATACATGTATAGAAGCAATGTATTCCACAGTGCACCTTACAAAAAGTTGGGTGTGGTGATGCACCCCTGTAATGCTACCATTCAGCAGGTTGAGGCAGGAGGATCACCACAAGTTCAAGGCCTGCCTGAAGTACATAGTGATACCCTGTTTAAAAAAAAAAAACAATGAAACAAACAATAACAACAAAATATCTCAGCTGAGAACTGCAAAGGAAAAACCTACAAGTCAAAATATAGTAAGACAAAAATAAGAAAAGAAATCCTGACTTCTCTGGCTGTCAGTCAGGATCGGGGCTCCCCAGAGGCCCCAAGCCTCACCGGGACTGCTGTGTGTCACCCTTTGGGGTTCACACTTTGCCTGGGGCATCAAGTTTGCCTGCTGAAACTCGGGGTGTTCTCTCCGATGCAGTAGGAACGCTGTTGGGATGGGGTGATTAACGTGCGTGTGTAATCGGGAAAGCCACCTGAGCGGGTCCGCAGCGGAGAGACCCCCAAATCGGAGGCTGGTTTTCTCTGTTTACTTTTAAGATGTCTCTGTGAGAGATGAAGAACTGCTGTACTTTTCCAGTGAGCTAGGATTTATCGGGAAGACCTCTGCCTCACAAATGCTCTTAAACCCCTCCTCACCGCAGCCGGTCTGTCTCCATCACCTCTTCTGCTCCGAAGAGAGGTCCACGATGCGTTCCCTTCACGCAGGCAGAAATCCTACAAATGGAGGAACAGGCTGAACCGTGAGCCTTGCCTTGGATAGGCAGAGAGCTACTTATCACTGTTAATATCGTGCAGTCAGTCGTGAATCAGTATCTGCTTATTATTTGTGCAGCAAATGTTCCTGTCTGACAATTATTAAAAACAAAAACAGGTCTTAGACTTGCTAGAAGATCTGTCCATGGCAAAAATGATCTCCTATAATTAGCAGGAGTAAAATATGAATTTGTTGTAAGAAAATTCTTTCACTTGCCAGGAACTTATTTAGTCCTGGTCATTCATCCACAACATTTTATGAAGAAAACCTTCAAATACATGGAAAAGTTGAAAGAATGGCTGTGTTGATTATACAGTAGACACCTGTTACATTTACTTGATCTCATATCCATTCATTCCTCTTGAATCAGTTCTTCCCCTCCCCTCCCCTCCCCTTCCCCTCCTTTTTCAAGTTCCTTTAGATAGGGATGGAACCCAGGGCCTCAGGCATGTTAGGCTAGTACTCTACCACTGAGCTACATCCTTAGTCTCATCCTTGGCTTTTGAACACATTTCAAAGTAAATTGCAGATATTGGTACCTTTCACCTCCAAGCACTGTAGCATGCATACCACTGGGGTTCAATATTGTTTTTGTTTTTTTTAAAAAAAACTATTGGGCTGGGATGTATCTCGGCAGTTGGGCACTTTTCTAGCATGCATGAGGTTCTGTGTTCATAACATAAAATTCACCAGCATCTATTAAGTGCAGAGTTCTGTGGTAGCAAGTGCATTTTCACTGTTGTGTAACTCTCACCACAATCGACCGCCAGAACATTTTCATTCTCTTCATACGAAATTCTATATCAGTTAAGCATTCACTGCCTGCAACCTCTGGCAGCTACCATTCTATTTTCCACCTCTATGAATTTGATTATTTTAGTTGCTTCATATAGGGAGAGTCATCCAATAGTTGATCTTTGTAATTGGCTTATTTCACTTAGCATAGCATTTTCAAGGTTCATGCATATTGTAGTTTGTGTCAGAATTCCCTTCCTTTTTTAAGACTGAGTAATATTCCATTGTAGGTATGCCCCACATCCTATTTATTCATTCACCCATTAGATACTTCACTTTTTTCCTCCTCAGTGCTTTACTTATTTTTAGGGCAGATTTAAATTTCTTCTACCTTTCATTTGTTGTGACTAATACGACTGTGAATGCGGGTACACAGATCTTTCTTCAAACGCCTGCTTTCACAACTGTCACATATTGCCCTGAAGTATGTCATATGCTAATTCTATGTCTAATTTTTGAGGAATTTATGATTTTTTATGTAAAATTTATACCATTGATACACACCACTGATGTGTACCACTTAACAGATTGTGACAAATGTGCAGTCTAGTGAATTTTTTTCTTTTTCAAGTCCTCAATATATGAAATAATTTTTCAGTCAGAACAGTGGTACATTCTGTGGCCACAATCCCGACAGCAAGAATGTGGGCTTAGGTGATATGGAGTCCAGAGTGCGTTGACCTTATCAGTCTGCAAAGACCCTCATGGCCCTCCAGTCTAGAATTTGCAAAAATAATCATCTTTCTCTTCCACCACTGACTATAAACACCTCTTCTGCAAACAGCAACAACTTTTATGGAAGGATATTTAAGCAGAAAAATGCATGTTAAGCTCAATTTTGAGCCCCTATCTCTTGCCAGGAAGCATGAATTTTCCTTACATCCAACGTGCAGATTTTTCAGTGTTTAAAGAGTCTAAGCAGGAAGTGAGCAAAATTTATCTCATTGATCAAGAATTTATGATTGCAAATAAAAACAACCATGTAGACAGCCATATAATTTTTGCTCATTAGTAAAATTCAGCTTAGTAAATGTTACAGATTGTATGTAGATGTCCCCACAAAGTCACGTGTGCTCATGGTTGGGGAATTTCAAAGGTGACTGGATTAGGGTGTGTGAATGTGGACTGAGGGCATGATGTTGGGATTAAGGTTGTGTGAATTAGTCCATTCATTGGTTTAGTCCAGTCCTTGGTGTGGATAATGAAAGTCCCATCCCACGTGAGGGCAGCACCAATCAATGGGCTTACAGCCTGCATGTAATATAGAGAGAGGGGGAAGCAAGCTTGCTGCTGCTGCTTGCTACCTCTGCCTGCCCTGCCTGCCATGGACTGCTTCTCCTCTGTGATGCCCTCTGCCACACCACCCTGCCTTGGAGCCAGCTGATTATGCACTGAAGCCTTTACAAACTGTGAGCTGAAATAAACCTTTCCTCCTTTCACTTGTGGGTGCCAGGTATTTTGTCTCAGCAAGGAGAAAAATAACTGAGACAGTAAAAAGGGTAACATTCTCATTGGAAAACGTCGGTGTGGAGAAAAGCAATCTTAGCTACCATAGGTAGTATTAAGTAGTGCAGCCATTTGCTAATACCTGCTCATGTTTGCAACATAATTCATTTCCAACACAAGAGCTTCAATTCTTAAAATCTTTCTTGCAAACTTGTGCAAGTACACCCGAGATATATTTGTGCATGGTTGTACATTGCCACATGGCTGGTAGTAGCAAAAAATTGGGAAAAAAAAATCAGTCAGAAGGTAACTGCTAAAATTAAATCCTGATATACTCACATATAACTGGCATAATTTACTTTACCAGCTTGGACGCAAGTGAAGTTACTTTTTTTTTTCCCAATTACATTAGGCCCAAACATCCATGTGCTAGACTAGTGCCAGAGGAAGTAAATGGGCTATCTTCTCTCCCAAGGCCTCTTGCCTTCCCTGAATTGTCCAAGCACCCTGGAGCTTTCCTGACTACACCGTGGCCAAGCAGCTTCCCAGTGCCTCCTGGAGAGGGACGAGAGAATCTGATTAGTCCATTAGGACCCTTATTCACAGTGCCTGTCGCTGCTGTTTGCCATAATGTGACCGCAGAAAGCTGCAGATGCAATAAGGACCTGTGTTGCAAAGGAAGGACTGAAAAACTAAACAGGTCCAGTGAGACTGCTTTGAAAAAACACAGGTAAAGGTTATCTTGCTTATTTTCAAACACGGTTTATCTCAGAAGACGTACATATAGATATAAATATAACATGTACTTTCGTAGCAACAGCACTCTGATTTTGAGAGTAAACAAAGAATGAATAAAGCACTGGTCTGGTGAAGGGGATAATTTCTCTAACAAAATTATTCGATGACAAATGTTGACTCCTTTCCATTCACACTGACTTTTACAGCAGAACCACACAGGTCATGGTGGGGGGACGATGTAGAAACCTCATCAGTTCTCCTGAGAGCCTCTCTTAATCCCTTGATACTCATTTAATTCTTCTTTTGAAGAACGTATCTTGCTAGCATCCTGTTGTTTTCCTCATTTTTAATTGTTAGCTGGCCCAACACTGCCAGACACTCATCCGCTCATGGAACACGTCTCCGAAATCACTTTCAAACGACTACATCAAATCCTGCATCTTTTGCAAGATTAGCAATTTTACATTGCAACTGAAATGTATTGTATTTACGTTGTATTGCGGGATGTTTATAATATCTACAATCAGCAAAATTGGCCAGCTGAGTGGGAACAGAAGCTAGCATTTAAGTGGGGTCTAATTTAGTAAGTGGTCAGTTCATTAGTGAATATTTCTCTGTTATGACTGATTTCTGTTTCCCCGCACAATTTAGAATAGTTGGATAACAGGAAACTTTTGTAGCGTATAGCACTACAAAGGCATGAGGTGTGTATTGACACGAAAACACATTTATGCTACTTTGTTATGGGGAAAATAAAAGCAAATTTCAAATACATAGTATAACCATGCTTCTGGGAAATGATAATAAATGTTAGTTTAGGCACCAAAAATAAAAATAAATGAAACAATATGGAAGACACTCCACACTCTTAGCAGTCACTTCTGATGGGTATGTGAGAGTGGGGAAAGTCTAGTTCTCTAGACTTTTTATTTATTTATTTATTTATTTTTTGCGGCACCGGGGATTGAACTCACAGCCTCATGCCTGCCAGACAGATGCTTAAGGCACTGAGCCAAACTCCCAGCTCTCATTTTTTGAGGCAGGGTCGCACTATGTAGCTCAGGCTGGCCTTGTGCTCGAGTTGTAGCCCAAGCCAGCCTCGAACTCACAACGCTCCACCGACCTCAGCCTCCCGAGTGCTGTAGACTTATTCTTTAATGAGCATTTACTACATCCTCAAATATGGTAAGAGCCAATAAAAATACTTCTCACTAGTATATCTGAGGGAGGGTCAAAGTAGGAAAAAAAAAAAAGAAAGACAGAAAAACAAAAACAGGCTGTAACTAGATAGTGTCCAAACAGGGCACTGCTGAAGTTTTCATTAGCCCATTGTGAAGTAGAGTAAAAAGATTCCATCAAGTGTGGTGGCACATGCCTGCAATCCTAGCACTCAGGAGGCTGAGGCAGGAGGACTTTTATGAGTTCAAGTCCAGCCTGAGCTACAAAGTAAGTTCAAGGCCAGCCTGAACCACATAGCAAGACCCTGTCTCACAAAAAAAAAAAAAAAAAAAAAAAAAAAAAAAAAAAAAAAAAAAAAAAAAAAAAAAAAAAAATTCCTCAGTTGGAACCTGTATTGTTCTAGACATCCTCAAGCTCATTTTTAAAATAATCAAGCCTAGTTTTCTGGGAATCTGTTATTTTCAAGGTACTGAGTTGCAATTAGTGCAAAGATTGATGGGAATTCCACAGCCTGTCCTCAAAATACTAAGCATTGTAGTTGAAAAGAGAAGAAAGTCTTCGCTTTGGGTAGGAACAGCACCCAGACTCCAGTGAGCGTGACCCACGCAAGACGGGGCAGGGGAGCCGAGCAGAGCAGTGGACGGGCTGTCGGCCTCCGCCCAGGGTTCTGTGGGTACCAGCGCTGCGCAGGAGACAGCTCCCCTAGAGAAAGATGCAGCCCTCTATCTCCATGGGAAGGGAAATGCACAGTCGGGGCTCCCTCTGGATTTTGGGAGATTAAGGGGTGGGGCTTTTGATGGGGATACTCAGGAGGTGAAAGGGGTCATGGGCAGAGTCCGATGATCTCTGCCTATCTTGAGATTAAAACATACTACTAAAGGCAGAACCAGGATTTGAAGCCAGGACCTCTGACCTCACAGCACGCACCGCTCACTTCTGTGACCCACACCTTCCCCACGGCAAATGAAGGCTGGTGTTGGCAGGGGACTCAAGAAGCGATGCCGAGCCTGGCACTAATCAGTGCATGGACTGATTGTGCAGTTTAACCAGGGAGAAAAGAGGAGACCAGCCGGGAACGGAACGCGGAGAAAGGCGATACCTCCTGGCAAGCGACGTCACAGACATGAAATCGCTAGAGTCTTCCTGGATGGGAGGTTGCCAAGATCGCTGTAGAGTTGGTCTTTCTCCCACTCCTGGAAATAATTGCTTTAAGGCAGAGTGGAACCATGTGAACCGAGTAACACTTTCTCTGTTCACCAGTGAATAATCAGGGGTGCAGCTGGGCTTTGAATTCATCTGAAACAAATTACGTTTTAGAAGTTGCTGTTGTAAAACCTTCAGTTATGGACACACGCTGCACGGCCCAGTCAATAACCAGGATAAAGGTATTTCATATGTGCTGCGAAGTATAACCCGTCATGATCATGCTGTGTGCCCTAGCATATCCCTGACGTGCACCAAGTTATCGTGTAGAAATTTTTGAAATGCAGGGGAAGTACTACCTATCATTATAGTTTCACTTGGATTCATGACCTAGTCTAGAAGACTTCAACATTTAAAAAAAAAATTACATTTTTCAAAAGGATAAAAACCATTTGATCTTCAGACAAAATTTCTCATACATACTTGTTTGCAAAGTAATATCACAGAATTGATTTTAGTTTTTAACAGTGGTTTGAGTTCACTACTATGGTCATCATGAAATACATAACAAATTAGTTCAATCACTTCCCTGATAGAGTGAAAATGAACTGTTTCTTAGATCCACTCCTGGGGTAGGATATGAAATGTAAAAATACTCTTCTCTTACGGAAAATTTCTGGGAGTCACTGCCTTGAAAAGTTTTTTAAAAAGTATTTTCAACATTCTAGGCTGTATGAAAATAACTTGCGGGGAATGAGTTATGAATTCTTTTCTCTTTCTTTGTCTTCTTTACCTTTGAGAATGTGAGAACTTAGCTTTGGACATTGCAGTGATTTATAGGCAGCCCCAAAGGTCTATGAAAAATGATAATTTGCAGATTCGCTGAGACAAGCATCAGGACCCCAAACAAGATTGTCTGAGCCCTAAGTGAGTCCAGTCATTCACCTGGTCTTCGCATTCAGGCAAGATCTTCCAGTTCTGATCGTCACAGATGCAGTAAATCCTGCCAATAGATAGTAACTTCATTTCATGGTGAGAATGGCCCGGAGGAAAGGAGAAGTCAACTGCTAGCGCTGGAAAGTGATGGCATTTATTAATTTGCATGATTATATTTAGATAATTGCATGATTATATTTATATTTAAATTATAATCGGATGCATGGTGTAGATGGCCTCTGGATATACTTAAGAGTCTGTGTGCACAGATACTTCTCTGAAGCCTGGCACTTGTCTTCTTTGAACAGAGACAGCCAGACACCTTCTGGTTTCACGCAGTGGTGGGGAAACAGAAAAGACTGTACTGTATGACTATGATCTTGGCCGGGGGAGCAAGGACCTTGGGTAAACCGGCTATGCCGGCTAACTGTTAAGGTCTGCAATCGCTGGCTGGCAACAAAAGCTCTCTTGGTTCAGGAAATTGGTAGCTTTCTCCTAAATTTTTCTTTTAAAAAATCCTCTGTAGTTGACCTCATCACCATTCTGCAGCTGAGAAAGGGCTCATTGTTTTCAGCTGAGAGTCCCCTCAGTGATGTCAGAATCGTGCAAGCCATAGTCTGAGGGTGGGCCTCCAAGCAGATGTCACCAGGCTATGGACAGGTGGACAGCCGATGGCATCTTTGATACGTCCTCTTGCTGGGAATGTTACTAGGCCTGTTTGGTTCTAAGTGAAGCACTACGAATTATATTGCTTATTATTCTGCTCATGTTTCTTCCTGGTAGTCAGTGAAACTCAGACGAGAATACTCCATACAGGATTTGATTGTGATGACACGTGGCGAGATGTCAAGCATCTCCAGAGGTCTTACAGGTTTGGCCTACTGCCATTTGAGAGGAGGCCGATGCTTTTCGTTTGGCTTTCTTGAGGCTATTGCAAAAAAAAAAAAAAAAAAAAAAAAAAGCCTCCTCACTGGTCCTGGCTGTAATTCTTAATGGCTGTCTTGGAAAGGTGGTAGCATCATTTGGTTGGGTTTATAGACTCTGAAGAGTCTTCACTGTCTCAGAAGAACTCAAGGAAACTTAATTTCCAGACCTAGACAAGCTAAGCCACATGTTTAGGTTTGTTGCCTTGAGTTAAATAAAGCAGGTTATTCTTTATGAACCATGAACAACGCCAAAAACAGATCATTAACATGGTAGTTTAATTGGACTTACTGAAGGAAGAATCCAGACGGTTTAGATGACCTGAAAGTGACTAGGATGAATTGTACTGGGGCTGACCTGGACTCATTCTGGGAATGTGGAGGAAACTTCCCTGTAGGTTCAGGACCAGTACAGCACAAGGTGTGCTGATTTTGGACTTTGGTCAAACATTAAACCCACTTGTAAGAGAAAGGTAAAAGCTAACGTATCTGTAGCTGCGAACTTTAATTCTGTGACACAGGCTTTGCGTTTGTGGCTCCTTCCTCGGCAACTTCTCTAAGCCCAAATGGGATGAGGAGCTCTTTCTCAAAAGTGACCTTATTTCACAAATCACCAGCAGGTCCAAGGCAGAAGTTAAAACTTTGCAGCCCCCGATGTCACAAAAGTATTCTTTTCTATTTGCAAAGATAAAATCCCAGCTCATGGCCTGGGACCATACAGTAAAATGTAAATAACATTTTAATGAGCACCATGGAAGAGCATGCTGGGCCGGTCGCCCACCACCGAAGGGCTGGATTTAAGTGCATTCTGGGTCATAATGAAACTAGTTTGGTGGTCTCAGGCTCCCCAGTAGACATTTTCCCACATTAGGAAACTAGCACAGGATTTCATGCAATTCCACAAAGGACAATTGCAGCTCTGCCCAAAACCAGAACTGGAGTGTGGATGGGGTAACCGGAGGAGAAGCTGGAGCCTGAACAGCCAGGGGCTTCTCAACTCCAAGTTATTTAAGGAGGGAAAAGGGGGCAGACAGTGGCATGAACATTCTTATTTCTGGCTGGATTTTGCAACCTCAAATGCCAGCTGAAGAGTTGCCCTCGATTCTGCTTCCTTCTCTGCCTTCACGGATCTTCATCCTCAGAGCACAAACACATTTTCCAAAACATTGAGGAAACGTGCAGGCTCACCTACCCATCCAGCTAACTCCAGCTCCCCGGGGGGCCGGGCCAAGCACCCACATCTAATTTAGACTGCATAGGAGCAGTACTTGTAACTTCCTGGCCCTGCCTATTCCAAACACATTCCCTCCAACAGGCTACGCCCCGCTGGCCCTGGACCCAGGCCCGCTCCAGCCCTACAGGATGGTCCACAATCACCCGCACACACCTGGCTGGCTCCGTTTCCATCCTTGTGGGCAACGCTCGCGCGACGCGCCTAATCCTGTACATCTGATCATACAATCTCTTTTCACTGTTCTATTTTGACCAAAAGTATAAGCTAACACTTAAAAGGCAGAGGGGTAGGGGGGAAAACCCAGACATGAGCTGTCACATTTTTTGACCTTACCATACTTCGATGAAAACAGGACTCCTTGGTTTCTTTGCTCTTTGAAAAAAAGACTCAGCTCTTAAACCCTTCATGAAGCTGCCTGACTACAATCCTGCACGGTGAATTCAGACACTGTGTATCTTTCTGCCCTTGCTTCCCGAATCATTTGCCTAACCTGCGGAAACTGATCAGATCTTCCGAGTGGTCCCAAGGCACTGCACGTAGCATGGGCTCCCACCGAAGCAGGCGGCGCTGAAGCCCAGCCCCCCTGGGGACACTGGGACTTGCACTGGGCAGGGGGCTAGGGAAGAAGGACACGTGTTCTCCGACTGCATGTGGGATTCCCTGGGCAGCCACCACAGGTCTGCTACGCTTCTCTTTTTCATGGCTCTCTGAAATAAAATTCAGTCAGCGGAGCCTCCACTTAGGGGCAGGGAGCACTGCCCTCAGTGACTGGGGTGCAGGTCCTGAGGAGAAATCCCGGAAGGTGTCCCCCCAGTGCTTCCCCGCAGCAGACTCCAGTGCCCGAAGACTGCGTCTCTACACAAAGAAGCCTTGAAGGGTGCTGCTGCAGGCCTCCAGCCGGGGCTTTATGTCTGTCAATCTCAGGGGAAACAAGGAGGCCCTAATAAAAACGGCGGGAGCCAGCAGTTAGGGAATTCCAACCCCAGAATCACAGAGGTCTGCTTCCCAGCCCTGTTGGGTGCCCAGTGTGGAGCTCTCTGAGGACCTAGAACAACAAAGCAGGAGGAATTGGAGTCCATTGGTCGCTGGATTGCGGTTGCAGGAGCAGGACTGGATGTAGGGGGCACTTGTTGAGGGTGGGGAGTGGATTTTGGGGCACTCCCCTGGGTGGTGCCAACCAAGCTGGGAGACTGAGAGCCCCAGGAAAGGAGAAAAGTTCACCCAAGCCGAACCAAAGGAGAGGCCTGCGAGGGGTGGAGGCCCAAGCTGGAGGTGGTGTGGAGCAGCCTCGGCGAGGCCCAGGGTCACTCTGTTGATTTATAGTTGATAGGAGCAAAGCCCTCAGCAAGTGACCGTGATAGGCAGAAAAACAGGAAAACCCGAAGAAGGTGGGTGGCACGTTTGGCTAAGAGGCAGCGGGCAAAACAAAGGTGGTGGCATGTGGGCTGGGAGGGGTGGGAAACCCCCGGAACGGGGAGGGAGCCCAGAATAGAGGGCATCACGGCTGCCGCGGTCCAGCCTCGTGCAGCCCGGGGGTTGGCAGCGGCGGCCCAATGCCTGCACTCTGGCCAGCGGGACCAGCTTGAGAGCTTCCTAAAATATCCCGGGGCCTGATGCAACAGCACTTGGTGAGGGCACTGCATTGCGATGCGGTGACGGTGACGGAAGCCGGGGTGGGGGTGGGAGCAGGGCCTTTTAAGTCTCGCTGTGATTTTATCAGAGAGGCCAAAGGAGCCCACATCCCTAAGGGGCACGGGCTGGACGAAGAGTGGTGAGGAGCGCTGATGGACAAAGACCAGCATAGCTGTCCACACAGGGCCGGGGACCCTTCTGCCACCCGCAGGACACCCTGAAAGTCAAGAAGCAAAAGGAGCTTCGCCCCTTCATCTGGGAAGGAGCTTCACCCCTAGATGATGCCCACTGGGCTGGGTGAGAGACTGGAGCTGGGGAAGGGGCAGCAGCACCAAGAGCTACCAAGGCAGCACTCCACATGGGCCGAGGGCTCTCCAAATAAAGATGGGGCGTCCGCTGGGCTGGGCTCCTGGCCGGCCTCGGCCTTGCCCTGAGGACCCGAATTCTGCCAATGCAACTTCACCTTGCAAAGGACCACGGTCCGCAACTCTCCTCGCCCTCCCTCCTCAGTCGCTCTAGCTGTCCTAGCAGGGCCAGAGGTGGGTGAGAGGGAGGAAGGCCGGTCATGTCTGCCCTGGGCCAGAAACGTGGAAAAAGTGACCACCTCAGCTGCTGCCAGGCCCCCCTCCCGCGCTCGAAGTGTTGCAAACTAACACCCGGCCGCATCTTTGCAGCAAGTCATCTGCGCGAGTCACGCATGCTGTTGCATTTCTGATCAGATTGTATGTTAAGCAGGAAAATACCCCCCTCTCTTTTTCTTCTCCTTCTCCTTCTTCTTTTTTTTTCCCGTGGCTAAATGCATGTCTGTTTAAAGCCACCAGGCAGGCAGCGCCTCTCACTTTGTCTTGGCAGGTCACAGCCATCAGACGAAGTGGGAGGAAGAAACATTAACTTCAACAGCTGTTTCTTGACCCCGGCTGTCAGTCTTCCCAAGAATAAATTTTGGAGAGTCCTATTTGAAACAAAGGGGAGGGGGGGAGAAAAGTTGGTGGCTGCAGGGCGGGGGCGGGGGCGCGGGGGTGTGCGGGCCCGGGACGCACGCGAGCCCGCGGGTGCGAGCGTGGCCGGGAGCGCCCCTCCCTCCCTCCTCCGGCCCTCCCCCCTCCCTCCCTGCCTGCCTCCCCCCGCCCGCGCCCCCCGCCCCCGCCCCCTCCCTCCGCGCGCGCCCGGCCCCGCCCGCCCGGTGCGCTGGGCTCGGCGGCTGCGGCGTCCCGCGCGGGCGGCTTGAAACCGCTCGGGCTGAATAGCATTTGCTGTTCCGCGCGCGGCCGCCTCCCGCCGCCGCCGCGCCGGCTCCCGATCCCGGAAGTTGTGCTGACCCGGGCCGGGCGCCGCCGAAGTTTGTCAACATGCGCGGGCGGGCGCGGGCGAGGTGCGCACTCCGCGGGGGTCCCCCCGCGCCCTGCGCCCCGCGCCCCGCGCAGACTGGCGGGCCCGGGCGTGCTTTGCGTGCGTGCAGGTGTGCGCGCATGTGTGTGTGTGTGTGTGCGCGCGCGCGTGCTGCTAGGGATTTGCTGTTGACCCTGAGAGCCTCAGTATGGGGGGGCAGGGATGCGCCCCCAGCGTGGGGAGGGGACACGGGGGTCGAGGACCGCGGGGCACGGCGCCCGCACCCTGCTGGCTGAAGTGGCCTGCTGTCTCCGACCCTGACCCTGCCGCAGAGGTTATGTCGAAGCAGGGCCCCCCCCGCAAAGATGGGGTTCCCCTCACCCCCACCTCCAGCCCGTGGCGTGCTCAGCACTCTCTGCTGCTGGGCGTTTCTGCAAACCACGCGTGCTTGCTGGCTTCTTCTGGATCTTTGGGAATAAAGGGCATTGGGGTCATCAGATGCATTTGGGGACTTCAGCGGCCCCAGCAGAGAAGGTCTTAGGGAGCACCGCAGGTTCTGCCGTCACTTGACTGTGGGTACCTTGATGACACCCTGGGGTGTAAACACCCGAAGGACTCCCTGCCCTTCCCACCTCCTTGGAGCTTAAGGTTCCAGTTGGTCCCCAACAGAACCCCCCCCCCCAAATCAGGACTCCTGGGATTAACCCTTTCCGCTCATAGTTTCCCCCAAGCGAGTTCCACCCTGCCCAGAGGTTGGAGAGGACAGGCACGCAGGAAGAGGTGTCCCGTGGTGGGGGGCACGTGTGTCCCTCAGGAGCTGGAACTTCAGGCACTGGTGTTAACTTTGCTTCTGTTTGGAGCCACAGGCTGTATTCAAGCTGGGGACATCAGAAGGGGCTGTCGCACCTCCCTGTGGAGTCCCATCATCAGACTCAGCGCCTGCTCCCTTAAACTGGCAATGCGTCCACTGGGGGTGGGGTGGGGGGGGGAAGACAGCAAATCCTTCCCTGCACTTCAAGGAGAAGTCGGAGTAAAAATAAATACCCCTGAAAAGATATCATTATCCTGTTATGGTATGGTGGAAATGCAGAGGGCGGGTTTAATTCATTTAGGGAGCCAGGAGCTCAACTTACTCTACTTGTTGGTCAGCTGTTGTAACCATGTGTTTGGAAAAATTAGGTCTGTAGGCTTGCATGGTCCATAATAAGAGGGAAAACGTTTTCCTGTTCTTCAGACTGCCCCCAACAGGAATATCATACTAAGGCCAGGGTGACGGCTTTCCTTACAACCATAACAAGAACAGAAAACCAGAAACAATATCGAAAGAAAATGTACCTGACATGTTTCTCAGGACTAGATTCAAATACGGTTATAGAACAGGCCATTCTTAAACACACACACACACATGCACACACACACAAAATTTTTTCGTTGGCCATGCCTCAGAAATTCCCCTGAATTATTTACATTTTTTTTTCCTTGAGTGGTATGTTCGCTTTATTTATTTTCATTTAATCCAGAAAGTGCTACTCCACATGCACTATGGTGTGGCTGGGAATCGGAAAGCACCGGTGGACAGGTCCACGTCTACATCTGTGCGCCTGAACTGTTTGTACTCGTGGTTAATCTGTCATCCGGGTGAGAGGCCTGAGTCCTGGGGCTGTAGGACTTTCGCAGAATACGGTGTGGTGCGGTTGATAGGGTTGGGCTGCTTTACAAATAAAGCTAGTTTTCCTTTCTGTCCCCAGTTTCCTAGTTGCACAAGGATAACTTTCAGAGTTTCAGTTTCTAGTTCTGGCATGAGAGCGAGGAGCATGAGGAAATAATTTCTTCTTACAGTGATGTGAGCTCCGTGCTCATCTGGACTTTGTTACTTCCTGAGGTAAACATCGCTGAACCTACAGCGGGCTGTTCGGGCTCTCGGTGCTGGATGGGTGAAAACAGACTACTACGAAGACTGTCAAACTACTGAATTCCTTTGCAGAGCTGGTTAGGTCAACTATGGTATTGTTTAAAATGGACACCAACTTGAAACATTTTTTAAAAAGTATTTGCAGCTTCATTTTGGTTAGATTTCACTTATTTTAGTCAGTATGATTATTAGCATTCCCCCCCAAAAATTCGATTAAAATAGACCCTTATGAAAAATATATACTCTCCACCGAGTAATGTCCACTAATGAAAATGTAGGTTTTGAATTTCGTGCTAATTACATTTTAAATGATGAAGTTCATGTAATTATTTTTATTTAAAGGCAAAGTATCTGACCAGATAATAGCCAAAGCTAACCAAACTGCTTTAAAAATTAATGAATATTAATGAAGTTCATGAACGGCACAATACTGCCCCTGTCTGTCTCAGGAGCACGAATGTACTGACTTGGTTCTAAAATAACAACCTTTAGTTATTGATGATTAAAATAATTTTATTGCTAAAAAAAAGATCGTAGAGGATATACTTTCATAAGATTTGGGCCTGGTTCTTAGACTTAGATCTCTTCCCCCAAACGAAGTCTGTTTTATCTTCGTACACATCCAGATGCTGTTTCTTTTCATTAATTTGCCTTCTCAAGACATCTTTCCCGGCTCCCTCCGTTCCCCTCCCCCGCGTCTGAGCCTGTCTCCAGCCGCTCCTCTGGTTTTCCAGCCTCCATTTGTGTTTGGTATATAGATAATAGCATCATTAGTCAGCGCTTTCCTTCCTCTGAGTCTGTCTAAGCACCTTGGAAGCCGCCCATAAACATTTTCCAATGGAAGTGACGAATGGATGTCAGTCCAGAGGCCCCAGCATCCAACCTTGCTCTGTGTGATGTGGGAGTGTGTGTGTATTTCTTCCATAAGGAGAGGCGAGGCTATTTTTTGATCTGGACATCTGCCTGCAAAGGCAAGTTTCCCAGGCGGATCCCCGGTTGGCATTAGAAAAGATTTGCAAAAATTAACACCCAATGAATGACAAAAGAAAAGAAATACTAGGTAAAGTTAAATTGTGACAGAATCCATTCCTTTAAAATAAATAATTTTTTGGTACTCCAGATTTCAAGATTTTACAGTTTTACTTCAAATGAGTGTGTAATGAGAAAGGTAAAAGCTCATTTCAAGCAAGCCAGCAAATTTGGGTCAAAATGAAAGCAGTTCTGTGTGTGTGTGTGTGTGTGTGTGTGTGTGTGTGAGAGAGAGAGAGAGAGAGAGAGAGAGAGAGAGAGAGAGGGAGGGAGGGAGAGAGAGAGAAAGAGACAGAGAGAGAGAGAGAAAGACAGAGACAGAGAGGAAGATTCCATAAGGCTGTTTGGATTTTCTATCTATTAAATCTACATCTGCAGCTATATTTTAAATACCTGTACATACTATGCTCTGTGTGTCTATTATACTATACTCTGGTGCCTCAGTTCTATTTTATTCCTTGTTTTTAATAACCAGTCCAATCTCTAGTGTTATTTGCTAGGTGAATATACTTATTAGGACTTGGTGCCAGTTTTAACATGAGATTACTTTGACTGCATTTGAAACTGATTGCTGTTTTCTAACCTGTAACATGTTTTTACATGTTTAACAGTGCGGCTGCTGTTGCTGAAGAAAATTCTGTGTTTATATTATAATGAGTTCATATGTTTAGCCAAAAAGCACTTTTTGCTAAGATTAGACAGGAAAGATTCTAAGATCTTAAATGGGTTAGTAAACCCTTGGTAATAGTTGCAGTTTTATGGATAAAAAATATTTTTAACATTTTAATGCTACGCAGAAGTCATTTTTTTTCCCAAAGCTGTAATGAAATTTCTTTGTCCATAAGGAGTATTAAAGAAAAGTTTATAATTTGAAGTTATTTTATTTGGAAACACTTTGGAGTGAAGCTAATCTTTACACTCAGGACTATAGATTGCAATTCCACTTATCATTTTCCATGGTAAGATGCCTAAGTTTACTCTTGTGACCCAGAAAAATTTTAGTGACTTTTAAAAATGCAACATGGAAAGTATCTCCAGCTCATTGCTAATGTGGGAATTCAATAAATACCACTCTAAATGATGATTTATTCTATGACTTGTTATTGTAACCAGTAGACATTTGAAAAACAAGTTATCAACAAGAATGAATTTAGAAGTTTATGCTGTCTTTTGATCAAAGTGACGTCCAAGCCATCACAACAATGATATTTTAGCATTTGGGGGGGGGGGTTGGGGGACTACTTTCTACCAGTGCTTTCCTTCCCAAATTTATTGTACATAAAGGTGAAGTGATAGTTTTTCTAATGCTGTATTCTGCAAGCTAAACTTGTTTTCTAAAACCCAGTTTGGGCATCTCTTTCTGTTTACATATGGGAACAAAGAATCCTGTAATAGGAAAAAAAAAAAAAAAAAAAAAAAAAAAAAAGAAAGAAGGAAAGAAAATCTGGCTTTCTTGCTTCTGATTTTGGACTGAGAGTGACTTGCTAAATACTATATGGATTTATGTCCAAAGGCTGAGTGACTTTGTTGGAGGGAAGAGGAAGCTTTGGTTTTGTTCATAAACAAATACTAGCCCAGTTCAGAATTACTACCGGAAATTAGACGTGGAAAGGTTCAAGCTGTTCAGACTTAAAGCTCCAGATACGGGGCGCGTGGTGACCACCCACCTCGTGGCGGAACAGGGTCTCTGCCTCCCTGCAGTTTTCTGAACCTGTGGGACCGCAGAGGCTCTGCGCACTGCTCCGAGAAGAGTGTGTCTGTCCTTCCTCCCTGCTGGCCGCACCCCGGAGTGTCTTCCCTTCCTGCCTCCCCTGCTCCTTCCCCGGGGAGCCTCCTCTGGAGTCCAGAAGGCAGCTCCTAGCTCCAGCTCCCTTACAGGCCCCTTGAGACTAAAATTAGCCAGGTTCTCCCTGCTCCCCACTCTGAAAGGCTATTTTTAGCCGCAGGATGTTCAGGATGGAGAAATTCTGAAATAACCCTGTAAACTGAGGCCACGTTCAGGTTGTGGTTCCTGGGGAATCCATAGCCCCAGGCCCAGAAGGCTTTTAAAATGTTTTATAGTTCTCGAAGGCCTCAGAAGGCATCCCTGAAGGCCTGTAAAAGTCCGAGTACCCTCCCATGGAGCCAGGACTTGCAACCACAGTGGGCCTATTTCCACCACAAGGCCGAGGGAGCAGCAGCTCTTGGGTCATGCTTGGACAAGTGACAAGGATGGATACTTCTCATCCCACCATTCCGAGGAGAGGACTGTGGGGCAGGCGGCTGAAGGGACAGACACCCTGTCCAAACACTTGACAACTCCTGGGCAGCAGGCCAAGCAGTGGGCCAAGCACCGGGCGTCGCTCCAGAGACCGGGCCCTAGGCCCAGGGCGCTCTCTGGTTTAAAGCTGGAAAACAGAACACTGTTGCCGGCAGGAAACTGAGTTGAACAGATTGGGAAAAAGCAAAAACAGGCTGCTCAGGAGGCTGTCTCCCTGGACAAAAGTTTTCAGTTGTCAGCAACAACCAGGATGGAATAGAGTCTAGGTTTTCTACTGCCTGGGGGCTAGAGGAGGTGGGACTGGGTCCAGGGAGCTTGCAGTGCCAGGGGACCCAGCTTAGGAGGCTTGAAGAGAGGCCTGGCCCCTGCCCAGCTGAGAGGGAGAAGCTTGCTGTCGCCTCCTGCTCTGATCCAGGGCTTCACAGGCTGCCTGTGAGTGAGTGCTGCGGTAGGTGCAGACTTTGCCCTATGGGTCCTACGCTTTGTCATTTCTGCAAAGTGCTAGGACTTCCTTGCTGTCTTATTCACTTTCTGAGTCTTTGGGACTACATACCTGATCCCTGCAATTTAAAGGCAGAGAGATTTATTGTGGCTTACGATTTCAGTCCACAGTCTGCTGGCTCCAAGGCAGGATGGCATAGCAGAGGGCATCGCGGAGGAGAACTGCTCAGGGCATGGCGGACGGGAAGCAGAGCGCGGAGGGACGAGTTGGGGAGGGAGATGCACCCTGCCTTTTCCAACCTGGCCCTGCCTCTTAACATATTTAACTGTAAACTCATCGGTGGATTTAATACGCTGGTGTGTATAGAGCCATCTTAAGCCAGTCAACTTTCAAAAGCCCCACCTATGAGCACACGAGGCTTTATGGGGACTTCTAGGTGCAAAACGTAAAGCCCCAGGATTTATTCCCAGAGTTCTCTTTGGGAGAGTAAGGGGAAGAGCAGAATCTTCTTAGCTGCTTATTTCTCTTGTTTAGTGTTTGTGTGAATTTTATTAGAAAACCAAAAAATTGGAGGCCTCTGAGAGATCCTTCCTTCATTGCTATTGCAGACTGTTGGTTTTGCTGAACTCACCGGCCACAGCTACTTCTCAAGAGCTACAAGTGGAACATCAGTCCTGCTTCCTGCCCGCTCCTTGATGAAGGGCAACAGACTCTGAGTTTCAGGGAATTCTGGACTTGGGGATGCAGGCAATGAGTTGGAGCCAAGAAAATGAGAAAGAGAATAAAGCTTTGGATTTGCAGAATTCTACGTGGGCTTGAGGGTAACAGTAGGGGCTTTGAGCTATGGCTGATATGATTAATAGGGAAAACAAATTTTTTCTTCTCTTGTTTAGACCAACATGACAATAGGGTTCAGTAGCCATCTCAGACCCAAGGTGAGACCCTGAATTGAGTAGTTTGGCAGTGGGTGTTCTGGAGTCTAATCTAACTTTCTGCAAGTTTCACAGGTGGTTTTTGTATGGGCTGAATTTTCAGAGTGGCTGCCATATAGTTTAAGTATAATGTCATCTTTCCACTATCCCAAATCATAAAGGGAAGTAAAACTTCCATCTAAAATCATTTCTGTTATTTTTGGAAGCACTGTAATCATTTCAAGACAATTTCCTTGCTAGTTTTCTATATAGGGTAGATATTATACTGGTAATATGTGGCAGCAATAGGTTACTGCAAGATTTCAATCTGGTTATTAATCATTGTAGCAACCAAAGATTATTCTACTCCAAGTGATTAAATATGGCTTCTCCATTTTATAGATGGGGAAACTTGGACACAGAAAGGTCCAGAAAATTTCCCAAGTTCAAAATCAGTGGCAGAGTCACATCTCAAAGCCAAGCATGTGGCATTGCAGCTCTACTCCCAGCCACCCTGCTCTGAGCAAGTCACTTCATCTTCGTAAACTTGTTGGGTCTGCCTGCCTAGCTCAGCCTCAGAAAGTCATTTCTTGAGTGTTACCCCATGCTGTAGTTTGAGCCCACTAGGCCAGAAATTGATTTCCAATCTGGCTGAAGTTTGAGTCATTTCCAAACACCCAGGACAACCAGCAAGGGAATTTTTATTGACGATGTTACCTTAGGAAATTCCTTAAGAGAATAAGCAGCTATGATGCCACAGAGCATCTCCAGAGCTTGAGATCAGTTTTCGGAAATTGATTGACTTGTGTCACTTTATGGCCTTGATGAACTCATGAAGTCTGCCCACCCTACCTGGCTCATCTCCTAGGTAGACTTCCCAGAATCCTCCAGCACCACTGCTCCTGTGGTGTCCCGCTGAGATGCTACCTTCTCTCTTTTCTGGGAATGCTCCACTTGGTCCTCCAAGGCCACATCGCAAATGTTCCTTCTATGTGAAGTCTCCTCTCCCTACATCCCAGGGAAAATGAGTCTGCTCTGTGTCCCCACAACTCGGTTACACTGGCGTCATCTGTCTTATATCTCCCAGGCCTGGAACCATGATTTCCTCATCATCATGTATGCCAGGAGCTAGCATGCTCCACCATGTTCTTTAAATCTTATGCAACATGTGTTCAAGGAATGAACGTTTTAATGGCATACTTAGCTTTTCTTTTAATCAGAGAGGGTTGGATCACACAAAACCATCTCACCGATTTTTGGTGGCCCAGCCTAGGTGTTTTGGGTCCTTCCTAGTGATAGAAGACAAGATTTTGCAGAAATGGCCTGCTGTCATGCACACACACACCCACACTGGTGCCCTCAGCTTGAGTGTGATAGAAGGCATACTTAAGAATGTGCCCTGGCATCAGTGACAGGAGACAACCAACCACCCATAAGGACAAGGCGGCAGCTGCATTGCTGGGAGGGAATCCCAGAGCAGGCGGCCTCGGCTCCCTATTCAGCCTGAGTGTGCAATGGGAGGGAAACTTGCCACACCTGAAGAAGAAGAAGAATTTCTGCTCTCTGATGTTCAGTTATCTGCTCGTCTGCACTGTGACACCTTTCACCTCCACACATCCTACAAAGATTCTGCTCTTCACAGAAGTCTTGGGTGACAGTATTTGGGTCATTGAGGGAGACAGTAAAATAAAGCAAGTCCTTTTCTTCCTTTTTGTTTGCTAAGACTGGCCGCTTTGTGAAGGAAAATAGCGTCTTTTAGTTCTGTGTGGTGACCAGTGGTGGAAGAGCAGGACTTTCGGTCCCCTTTGGTCCAGCCACCATCTAGCAGCAGGATCTAGCACCGCCCCATCTCTGCTGTGCCCACACAGGGCTCCTGGATCTGCTTTTCCTCACACTTTGCATCCTCTGTCTCCTTCGCCTGGGAGGCCCCTCCATTCCCTTTTTGCGAAGCAAACGTCTTCTCATCCTCAGGTCAGTCATCATTTCCACGGGTGATTTTCTCTGAGCTCCCTGACTAGTCAGTCTCCTTTTGATAGCCCCTCCTCAGAGGCAAGCACCACAGCTACAATTTCCCATTTATCCATCAGATTATCTCCTCGGCGTCTGATTCCCTTGCAGGTGCGGCTCTGAGACGGCACAGACCTTGTTCCTCTGGACCACGGTGTCCCTGTGTCTGGCTTCAAGGCCTGATGTGAGTGGGTCTCAATAAATGTTTGCTGAGTAAAATCAGCAGGGGAGAAGCAGGCTGCAGTGTGGGTAGAATCAGAAGCATATTCGGGAAAAAACATCTTCTCTCGATACACAAAGGCAGAAGACCCCTGAAATACAACACGGCAGATCCTCAGGTCACATGCTCACTTATTAACCACCTCCTCCGTGCCAGGGCTGGAGCACAGGCTATGGATGCAGGATGCATGAGACTCTGAGCCTTGCCCTCATGCTGTTTTCAAAGCATCTTCTAATGATCCGTAAGCTGATGATGCTGTTGATAAGATAATCATGTACATGTGATACCATGTGTCGCAGAGTGAGATATCTATATATAGTATAATGTCTGTATACAGGTGTCGTATATTCATCATTTCCCTCGGTTTTCATACAGCCTCTGAGGTAAGCACTTTACCATCTCTAGTTTATAGCTAAAGAAATAGGAGCCTCAGAAAAACTTAAATTTCTTCAACATTACCCACCTGGAACTCAACCAGAGAGCCTGATCCAGGCAACACTGAATTTGGATTTTTGGGTATTAGAGATCTGTCTTAGTCACTTTCTCCTCGCTGGGGCAAAGCACCCAACACCCACAATTTAAAGGAAGAGAGGTTTATTTTTCCTCACAATTCTACAAGTTTAAGTTCATGGTCAGCCGGTGCCAAGGCCAGTGGAAAGGCCTGGGGGGCAGAAAGCTCTTGTGTCATGGTGGGCGAATCCAAGGGTGAGTGCAATTCCCCCATGATCCTGCCGCCCTCCGAAAGCCCCACTGCCGAGCAAATGAGAGTTAGGGGCGCATTCCAAACATGACTAGAAAGGAATGAAAGCTGGGCAGAGATGAATCCGAAGCTCCCCTCCGATCGCCACCTGCAGTACTGTGTGCTCTGGTTAATACTTCCTGTCCCTCCCAGTCTCTCTTTGTCTCGTCCTCAATCCCAGTCAACCTCACAGAGATCCTCCGAGCCTCGGTTTCTCCCTTTCTCTATCTACTGGCCTCTTCTGTCTTAGCTTCCACCCAGGCTTGCTCCTTCACTCCCTCCGCTCGCAATGTGTCAGTCATTGGCATCTCAGTGCCATGACCAGTCTTCTCTCATCCTGCATCCTTTGATGAAGCTGGGATGAGGCGGTGTAGGTCCTGAGACCTATACCTAGCACTGTTACATAGTGTGCACATTATTATTGTTTTTGTTTACTTCTGAGTAGCTGACATTTTTAGATGAAATCTTGGCTGAACTTTATCCAGCTCACTTGGATCCTGAATACTTCTGCCTGCCAACCTTGTTACTTAGCAAGGTTAAGCACCCACATAACTTTAAGTACTATTTCAGACATTCTCTACTCTTCACATGTCTTCAACTCCCGTATTTGTTTGCTTATCATCCACTCCCCTTTATCCTGGCAATGGAACCATTCATTCACCATTCTCTTGCCTGCACTGTGGGTGAAGGACCACATCTTCTGGGAACAGCCATTCGATTGGGGGTAAGCATTCAATTCAATGTGAAACCATCAGAGCCTTCCCTAGGAACTTGGATGTGTGTCTGGAGAAGAGACTCTCCCTTCGGGAGGTTCCTGCTACTAAGCGGAGCAGAAGAGTAGCAGTGTGGGCACAGGGACTGGGCCTGCCTGGAAATACAATAGAATCAACAGAAGACAGCAGAGCTATGGAAAAGAGATGCCATCCCTTGAGTATATAAATCTAGCTACTCCTGATGACTGTACCCCCTTAACCCCTTGTAAGTTATGGAGACTAACATTTCCTTTCTCTCTCTCTCTCTCTCTCTCTCTCTCTCTCTCTCTCTCTCTCTCTCTTTCTCTTTCTCTCTTTTTCTTTTTTTCTTAAATATTTGACTTTGGTTTCCACCATTTGCAGCTGAAACGTTCTGAGTGACACAACTTGTGTGTCGCCATCGGTGAATTAGAGATTCTCACCGCTGCTTTCCTTGAAGCCTGCTTCATCCATGCATTGCTCAATCTCACATCATTTCTGCTGGACCCAAACCTCGGCTTTACCCAGCCCTCACCTCTGCCGCTCTGGACCCATCTCACCCACATTGCTGTTTGCCACACTTCTCGGAATAACCCATTCCCCTGTCTTACATCTTCAACTGCTCTCTTCCCACTGATCCTTTACTCTTAACCTAAAATACACACGTTTCTCTTTTTGCTGAAATGGCAAAAAATGTTATTTTACATCATTTTCTTCACTTCCTCACCTTCTATTCCAGTCTCTGTTCACAACTTTCACATTCTGCTTCCTCTGGGTCACCAGTTTCATGTTGGCAAATCCAATGACATCTTCAGGGGAAAGCTAGCTGGAGGTCTCTTTTGTTGGACAATATTTCTAACTTTACCCCACTGTCTTTTCTGAGGTTCCAAGACACTGCTTGTGATGTTTTGTCTGATCAACTTGGTTGGGTTGGGAGATGCCCAGGAGACTAGAAAAGCACATTTACGGGTGTGTCTGGGTAGGTCACGACCTCGGGGACTCTCTGTGGTCCCTGGCCCCTCCTCTTTGGCCCTTTCCCTGTCTCTCTGCTTTGTGGGTGCCATGGATTGAGCACCTTTGCTCTGTATCCTTTCCACCATGATGTTTGAGTCTCAGAACCAGAACTGGCCATAAAAAGCCAGAAGCTCTGTAACCATGAATCAAATTAACTCCCTCCTCCTTTAAATTACAGGTCCCAGGTGTTTCTGTCCAGTGATGGGAAGCTGGCTGATACATCTCCCAGCCGCCCTAAAGCCTTCCTCGTCTGCTCTTCTCTGTCTCCCCTGTAGGTTTCTCTTCTGTCCACTGTCCTTCCCCCTGGGTGATCTAACCACTCCCCGGTGCTAATATTGACCATATGCTGATGACTCTCATGTCTCTACATAGCCAATGCAATGCTCTACCTAGAATTTCAAAGATTTGCTGTATATTGATATATCAATGTTCCAAGGACACCTCAAATTCAATTTAATTAAATCATAACTTATCTTATTCCCAAGTCTGCTGTCTGTATTGTGTTCCCTGCCTCACAGTATGTAGTGGCCCAGCCATATCAGTCAAATTCACCAATATCATTTTTCTCCTCTGACCTTCACCTCCTAACACCTTGCTGATTTACAAATCATCAGGGAGTTGATTTCTCTCCTGATAGCAGACACTAAGGACTACCTACCCAGCAAACTTTCCCTCTGCCTTTTCCTTTTTCTTGTTGTTGTTGTTCTTGTTGATGTCCACAAGATTCTGAAAAACTCTGTGCTCTGGGGAGGGGGGTGACCTGCTCCAAAGGATGAATCTTGATTTTTCTGCTCTAAGCCAACCATGATAATTCTTGTCAAAAAATAACCCACAAATGCTTAACTCATTGTCAGTACCAAAATATTTGAGTCATATATGAAGAAAACCATAATTAGATTATTGTCAATGAATAAAGGCAAAATGGCCGGAATTAGAATGGTGGCTGGGGAGGAGGAAAGACTCATGCAGGCACTCTGGGAATAATCAATCTTATTTGATATTTTAGATAAACTGATTAGCTGGCAGCTGCTTTCCATCTTTTTGCTGCCACCTTTTGCCAAGGCCTCTTTTGTCTCCTTCCTCCTCCACTCGCTCCATCGTCATCTTCTCTGGGGCAACTTCCTGGCTAAGCCCAGCAGGCAGGCCCTGGAAACCCTTCTTTTGTGTATGGAACACACACACATAGCATTGCAGGCTGGAGTGCGGATGCCACATTACTCTGTTTCTAGTTAGAAAGGGAGAACTTTCCTGTTTGGGGACAGAAAACATGCTTCCTGCTAAAAGTAGACCTAGTTGGGTATTGTTCTAATTATTTGTGACTACAGATCCTCCATATTCTGCAGTTCTGGAGGTTAGATGATCTCATCCACAGCATTTATGATACATGGTTACTAAAGTTGAACTCTGAAATAACTGGAGAGAGGCGCACTTGGGAAACACAGACAACTAACCCTGTCACTTATTTAGCATTTCAGCAAGTGTTACACAGTGCTTTGTCGTAGCCTGGTTAATTGATGCTTGCACAGGGCCAGGAATAATTTACTGGACAGGCTCTTATTTTATTCATTTGTAATGTATCCTTTGTATGGAACACAGTAACCCACAGAGCTTTCAATATTTCTCCCCAACTTTTATTTTGAAAAATTTCAAGCACAATGGGAATTGTATCCTTCACCTAGAATTACCAACTGTCAACATTTTTCCATGGATGCTCTCCCCTCCCCCACCACATGAAAAGACACCCCACACTTTTCCCGGTGGAACAACCTGAGAGTAAGTTGCAGGTGTCTTCATACCACTGCTTCCTTCTTGCACACATGGCTCCCGGGAATGGGGATGCTGTCCTACACCACTGCACTGTCACTGTCGGACTCTAGAGATTTACGCTGATATAATCAAATCGTTGCATATATAGTCTATAGTCAAATTTCCCTGAGTATTCCATTCTGATCTTTTAGTTATTATTTTTTTTACCTACATATGTTTAAAAATGGGGCGCTCAGTTGGCTGTTAGGTATCTTTAGTCTCCTTTAGTCTAAACCAGTTCTAACACCTGTTCAAAAACTTTCATGACACTAATATTTTTAAAGCATTCAGATTTGGCATCTTGTAGCATGCCCTAAATTATTTACCTGCATGTTGGATTCAGGTTAAGCTTTTTTTTGGCAGGAATTGTACATGAAAGATGCTGCTTTCTTCTCTGGATATGAGAAATTATTATCAGTGATAGTATTTTTCATCACTTTTCTCTCTTTTTGTTATATTTATCTACTAAATTATTTATTAGGGCCATCCCCCAGAGATAAGAACACTATCTTCATTTATGGAGCACTTAGGGAGGTAAAATGGAGAATAAGGAAATCATACATTAAAAAAAAAAAAAGAACTTCTCAAGTAAAATGGCCAGGATTCAATTATTTGTATTTTTCATTAGAACATTTTTAGCATCTCGGGAAACAGAATTATCTGCAGTTGTCTCAAATCTGCAGTTCTCTTTGTTCACCAGATCTATCCAGCTAAGCGGCATCTATTATCTCCAATGTGCAGATCAGCACAAAAGTTAATTGGCTCAGAGCCCAGTGTGTGATGGAAGAGACACAAACCCAGAGTCCAGGGTCTTCAAACTCGTCCGAGGACCTGAGGCCAGTCACTGCCGGACTCAACCCCCTGTTCCACCAAATGCAGAGATAGGACTTTAGGATCCTCTAAACTTCATCATTTTAAAGGACCGTTCACATCTGCAGTTAACTGCTATATACTCTGAGTTATTCTACTCCTAGTTCCATGTACTTATGTCTTGTGTGAGATCAAATATATTTTTCCTGAGAAAAATCACAGAACTCACGGGATTGGTCAGAACTGTAGAAATGGCCACTCACCTTTCACCTGATGTGATGACCTCACCGGGTCAGTGGTCACCCGGTCTTTTGGGAGCCTTTAGGTGCTGTGGCCACGTGTCTGCCCAGGGGTCAAGCATGGCCTCTGAGTCCTTTCTCAGTGGTGTAGGTCTTCCTGGGGTCACGAGGTCACCAAGTCCACCTCTTGGCTTCAGAAATTTCTTCCTTCACCCTTCCTTAGCGACGTCCTTCACCTGGGGGTCTTTGCCTGGAGTCAGACCTCGGAGCCTCTCAGGATGGAGACCTTTGGGGTCCTTCTGTCCAGGTCTCTGCCCATCTCATGGCTCCTGAACAGCTCCTGCCTGGTAATCAGTTTCTCAGATTGCCTGGGCAATCACTTCATCACTGCCCTTAAGTTTCCTCTGCACTCCCAGTCTTTCCACTTACACCAGGAGTACTTGCGTCATTATTTATATGCAATACTGCCCAGCAGAACCACATAAGCTAGAATATAGAACAGCTGTGCAGGGAAGCAAAAGTCAACTTGTGAGACCCGCCAGGTGAGGGTTCACTTTTTAGAATAAAAATGTATCCTTTACCATGTTGTAAATTGACTAAGAAAACTGTGTACTTGGTCATACAACTCTTCCTGATGGAAATGAGACCCTCACCAACTTGCTAATGTGACACTGAATATATGACACACGTAATCTGAAGGGGCTTAAAATCTTGAGGACTACAGATAAATCCTTGACTGTGTGGAGCTGTGCGAGGTTTGAGTGGAAGGTGAAATACACTGATTGCAGAGCGTGAGATGTGACCCTGGGGGTTCAGATGGTTTTTATTGTATTTTTCAAGAACAAATAAGTGCATCATATTTCAGATGAACTTAGGTTTAATGCTAATGCAAACCATGGGAGCATTTCTTCAGATTTTACTCCCAGTAGACTTCTTTGCAAGATCTTAATGTGAGTAATTATATTTAGAAATCAGGATAAAAAATTAGTTTCAAGACTCTGAACTAAGCACTCATTTTGTTAGCGAAGGAATGGGGACTGAGAGAGCAACATTGCTACTCCACAGATACATGGCTCTGGCCTTGGAAGGCGAAGAATGCCTGGTTCTAGCTGTCTTTCTGGGAGATGCAGGGGTCCCTGGAGGTGCTAATTTAATAATACCTTGGGGAAAAGACTTGATATTTTCTTACTTTCTTCAACTACTTTGCTTTGTGCATATATATAACATATCTACATATACATACATACATACGTATGTATATTTGAGACAAGGTGTCTATTCAGGGGAATCTTGAATTCACTTTGTGGCCTAGGCTGGCTTTGAACTTCTGCATCAGCCTCCCAAATGCCATGATTACGGATTCGTGACACCACACCATGCTTGAGTATTTTATATGTTATGGTTCCACTTAAAGATTTGCATTTAAAGAAAGTGTTAAAATTGGAAACCATACCTTAACATCCAAGTTGTGATTGAAATTTTTCCCTCTAGCAATTACTCACTGATCATTATGAAGTTCTCAATAGTTTGGCTTTCATTTATTTTTATTTAAATTGGTTCTTTAAGTAACTGCATCATGAAGGAGGCCCAGAGATGAAGACGCAGATGAGAAAACTGGATAAAACCCTCTCTTTTGCTTTCTCCACAAGCAAGTCTGCCCCCTGACTTTCCAGCATTCTACTTAGCTATTTCAGAATGAAGAGGAATAAAATATGGCAGAGGCCATGAGAAGAAATAAAACACCAAGCAAGTTTAGCTTTCAATAAACTCAGCCAGCACTCACCTGTGGGAGCATGATATATTGTTGAGGATAAATGGCTCAGAGCCTATCAGATTCATACTATTATGTAGCCGGAACATTTATTTTCACAGCTCTATTCCTTCTTGAGAGTTTCTTTCCCAGTAATACAAATATTGGTGCATATCAGATTAATAACAGTACATATTTTCCTAAGTTTTCTTGCATGCTACCATGAATGATAAGATTCACTTTGCTAACATTATGATGGCTGCTGCTCTCTGTGTCTTCTTTGGATTGTGGAATGACCTATATTTTAGTTCCCATGGGCTTTCTAGTTAGCTGATGTTTGCAAAGTTAATTCAGTATATTTAATGCCTAAAATTTTTCACTCATTATTTATCTTCCCTTCATTCTGAAAACAATTTGATCACCAAATAAAGTTGAACAGACTGTTAAACACACACACACACACACACACATATATACGTGTGTGTGTGCATGTATACATACAAGATAGATAACTATACTACTAATCTCTGTAAGTTCATCAAAAAGAACAGTGTGTGTGTGTGTGTGTGTGTGTGTGCATGTATATATACAAGATAGATAACTATACGACTAATCTCTGTAAATTCACCAAAAAGAACAGTGTGTGCTTTCACTGTTTGATTGGTTGATTATTTTTTTATGCCTAAATCCTATAATCTGAACAACTACTTCTGCAATAACAATAAGCAATATATTAACTAGTGTTAATTTTCTACTACTTTTTTGAAATTCTGCATCATTTCTATCCTTTTTGTTTTGTTAAATTAAAAAATTATGAGAAAAAAGAATAATTATTTTAAAAAAATAAAATCCAAATATGAACATTTTTTAAGTCCTCTTTGGGACAACCTTGTTTTTCTTAGTGATAGTTCATACACATTTAGGATTCTAATTACAAGCCTCTTTCCTTTATTAGAGCAATTGAGTTCAGTGGCAATGGAAGCACATTTCAAAAACACCAGGAATATAGATTTCCATTTTTTAAAAAAAAAATCTTTTAAAAAACTTTCACAGAAAATTAAGATGATCTGAACTATAATTTCCCTCTGCTGACACTCTAATAGGTGTGTAGCTTTCCACAATCCAGCTGTTTTCCTTCACTACCTGTGGCGATGTGATTGCAATATTAAAAACCAAAAGCACACACTAGACTCTAGCAGAGATGTTTCTCAACCAAGAAAAGTGATTAGAAGGGAGACAGTTCCCAATGGAAGATGGATAAGCTACTTCTAGAAACTTCCGTTACTACTGAAAAAGCTAATTGCTTTGCTCTTGTTTTTGGATATTTTCTTCAGTTCAAGAAGGAGTAAGTGTGCCAAAACTTCATTTTGTTGCTGCTCGTAATGCTTCTTCCTTTAAACCACAGAGAGTCCTGGGTATCCAAAGTCATGTTTGGAGAAAATTGAGCACATGAGCTTAAGAGAGAAAAGATGAGTGTTTCCGGGTTTATGATGATTACATCAGTAATTCACTTATTTACAAAATAAGTAGAGAGACTGACTATGTGGTAGGTACTGTGCCACATCAACTAAAACAGGGTATTCCTCTTGAGTGAGCTTACATATTAGTTATAATGTGTAAGAGAAATTAATTATGATTATAATATGTGTAAGGCCCAGAAGAAGGAGTCCTTCCACATATCATTCTGAGGCTCTTTCACAGCCACTCAAAATATGCTTTAAGCCAGTGTTATGGTTTGCATCTGGATGGCCCCTCAAGCCTCATGCAGTCATGGAGGTGGCTGAGTCTAGATTTTGTTATAGGTTCATTGTCTAGTGCTGGGATTGGTAATGCAAGTGCTACACCCACCCAGGGGAGGGGCCGGCATACAACACAAGGGAGAGAAGGAGGCACGCTTCCCCTCTTTGCCATTTTTGCTCTTGTGGCTTGCAGCTGCCATGAATGGCTCCCGCTGTGCCACACCACCCTGCCTTGGAGCCAGCTGATTATGAACTAAAACCTCCACATACTGCAAGCTAGATAAACCTTTCCTTCCTTCATTTTGGGTGTCAGGTATTTTGTCTCAGCAATGAGAGAAAAGTAACCAAGACAGAATGTTCTACCAAAACTTACATTGTTGTGCAACTAGTTTATTATGGATTTGGTAAATAAATAATATGTTTTAAGTTCATTTACAAAGTTTAATATCATTTACGAAAAATGCATCCTGGGAGATTTGGGCTGAAGATTGAAATCAAGAATCTCAGAGCGATTCAAGTGACTATTCTTCATGGCTTAGTATTGGGGGAAGAATATAAGCTTTGATTTACATACAAGTACTTGCAGTTATTAATTGAATTGGTAGGAGAAAGTCACTTAATTTTCCTCAGTCTTATTATCCTTATCTATAAAATGGAGCTAAAAATAATATCTGCTGCATGATGTTGTGACAATCAATAGAACTAATACATGTGAAAACACACTATAAAATTTGAAGTCCAATAAAAAATTTAGTCTTTAGAGCAAATGAACAATGATATCCATTCATCAACATAGAAATAATACATGGCTATATTTAAAATATCAACCTTCCAGATAAGAAATACTTGTCAAGGTATCTAACTATAAATGACTAATACTGAGTGTTGATAGTTAGTATAACTAAAGAGCTAGTTCATACTTTAAGAATTATTAGATTTCATGGAAAGAAAACTCAATTTGTTTTCATGAGAAGGTCACTAAGTGTTTAAAATTTGTATAAAACTGGATTAATAAACCAGGAAAGAGTAGTTGAAGGAAACTCCACAGTAGCATGACAAGGTAACAAACCTATATCCTGAAAGGAAAGCAATTGTATCAATGACGATGATTTAGGTTGTAAATATTAGAAAAGTCCAAAACATTGATTTAAATCAAAAGGATATTATTGTCTACTGAACAAGAATCTTGTAGGCACCTCAGGACTTGGTGGATGGCTCACCAATATCAGGGCTCTGGGCAGTATCACTGATGCTATCTTCATTTTCCATCATGGTGGCCACCTTGTGGTTGAGAGTCATGAGTTTCAGCTACAGGTATCAAATGCTATCATCGACAGCACAGACAGGAGAACAGAAGGAGTGCCCTAGGAAAAAAGTCTCCTTGAACACACATCTCTTTTGTCAGAGGGCAAAATATTATCCAGAAAAACCCTGGGGAACCCCTCTTATGTCAAACTGGCCACATGGTCACAACTGCAAAGGAAGCTGGGAAAATAAATAGCAAAAGGGGTTATGGCTGTATCATGAGGGGCTTAGACCAATCATGAGTCATTCCTGCAGTCAGGCACAGTGACCAGAAAAAGTCAGTGTTTTAATAATTAGGATAAAAGACAATAGAGAAAAACTATTGGATAACTGCTTTATGACGACTTTGAGATATTTTGTGTGTTTGTATAAAAATAGTGAGCTATACCCTCTACAAAAGAAATACAGCTCTTGTCTTTTAGAATAGACATCTAAAAAATGACTTCTTGAATTGTAAGGTCCTGGGAAAGAAAACCCAGTAGGGCAAAAAACAAAATATGCAATAGCAAAGTGTTCCTGACCAAAAGCCAGTTGCCTTCATCCCCTGTGAAGCCTAGCTAATCAATCACGCACCGGCTCCTTTTTCTCTCGTGAAGTACTAATCCCCTGAAATGGTGATTTTTAATGTTTGGCCAACAAATTTTTATTTGTCCAAATATAAGTTCTGTGATTAATTACAAGATACACAGCTTTTGTCAACCCAGCAACCTTTCTTCTTAAACCATTTTAAAATGTGGTTCCAGTCTTTGGCTGAGCTTTGATAATTCAAACAGGAACAGTTAAGAACCAACCCTTCCCTGGTAGCTGGGAGCCTTAGCTGAGGAACAACCAAAGAAGGTCATGACAATAGATATTTGTTCAGATTCTGGATTCTTTATATATTTTAAAAAGTGATCCATCCTAGGATTTCTTTGGCATTCAATTTTTTAAAAATTGCTTTTCCCAATCTCATAATTTTAATAAATTACTGTAGTTTTTTTGTCATGTAAGATATCAGATAAAATGAGTTCACTGGCAAAACAAAGCATGTAGCTAGAAGAATAAATTCATACAATTATAACTTCTTCCCTGTCCTCCTCCCATTCCGCTTACACCATCTCTCAGTCCAGTCTCAGATATTAGTAAGTAATGGAATAATACACAGGAAATGAAGAGCCCCTCCTCTGCTCTGTAAATCAGGAAAGTCATTTACAGGGGCTGAGTGAATGGAGAGAGGTATATGGCAAGGGAATTGAACCTTAATGGCCTCTCAAGAACTATAACCGTCCATCTCTTTCTCTGTACCCTCTCTTTCTCTCTTCCCATTCCACCTCATCTTTCTAAATATCCCCTCTCTCTCTCTCCTCTCTCTCTCTCGCTCCCTCTCTCTGCTGTTGTCTCACTGAGAAGTGGTCTGTGTGTTCTGAACACTGCATGAAAAATTCTTCCAAGAATTTAGTTATGCCTTGGAGTAAATGACTTTTTTAGATAATGGAGTTCGGTGACTAAACCTCTTTGGTGACTTCCTTTTTTTTTTTTTTTTAAATCTATGTAGTATGTTGTATATTGGAAGATGTTAATTACTGGTTCAACTTTATATTACCCCTGAACAAAGCCAGAAGCTTTGGGGGAAAAATCAAGATTAGTAAATAAAAAGGTCATCAAAACATTACCTTCACTGTATTTTTAACTTACATCATAATACGGCCACTATGGTATGCTAGGAGTTTTCAAAACTTGGAGCATGATAATGGCTAATCTATCCAATTCCAAAGCAAATGTATAAGGATTTATTCCTTATCTGCTTTGCTACTCTGCTACCAGCTTTCTTGCTTTCAACTTCAAGCTAGGAATGAACTCCTTCACTTCCCAAAGCACTAAAGATCATTGAAACCACCTAAACCTCTGCTGTCCATTGTGGTCACCTAGGGAGCCTCAAAACATCCTGCTGACTGAGTCCTTCCTAGATCTAAAAGGAAACCTTGGTCATTGTGATTTAAAAAGAAAATCTCAGATGATTATAATATGCAACCAAACCTGAGAACTATTAATCCAGTCTCAACATTTTTCCAGTCTCTACCAACCTGAAGCCATAAATATGTAGCTTTTTGGTACCATTTTTCCAGGGACAGAGAAGGAATTGTTTTGCCTTTAACACTTTCATTTAGAGCTTTTGTTGAATAACAAAATAAACAAAGACCTATAGTTACCAACTGTGTTAGTCAAGTTTCTTCAGAGAAACAAAACTACTAAGAGATTGTTATTTATTATATTTACATATTACAACACTTACATAAGCATGCAATATATTATAAGGAAGTGGCTCAAGTAATTGTGGAGGTTGAGAAGTCCTAAGATCTGCAGACAGCAAGCTGGCAACCCAGGAGAGCTGGTAGTAAACTTCCAGTTCCAGTCTGAAGGCCAGGGAGCCAGAGAGCTAATGGTGTGTATCCCACTTTGGAAGCCAGCATCCTTGAGATCCACAAAGCGACAATTTTTCAAGTCCCAAGGCAGAAAAAGACAAGCTTAGCAGTCAGGCAGGCAGAATTCCATCTTATTCACAGGCAGGTCAGTCCTGTTCTATTCAATCTGCTTTAACAAATCCACTGATCTACTGATTCAGACGTTCATTTCTCCTCACTCCTCCCACCTTTTTTTTTTGTACTGGAGATTGAACCCAGGGCTTCCATGATGAGCTATATCCCCAATCTTTTTCAATTTTGAGACCAAGTTTTGCTAAATTGCCAAATGACCCAGGCTTCTTTGAATTTCCCATCTTCCTGGCTCAGCCTCCCAGAGTACTGGGATTACAGGCATAGACAGATATCCTCACAGACATCCAGAACAACGTTTGACCAAATATCTGGGCACCCTATAGCCCAGTAGTCAAGTTGACAGACACCAACATTATGCTTAAACAAGGAGAATAAACGGCAGCTTCGGTGGACAATTAAGGGTAAAAAAAGTCCAACACAATCCTTAAGCATTTAAAATCTGCAGCAGATAACAGATGATTTTGTAATTTTCTACTCATTTCAGTTACAATTAAATCACGCATATTCTACTGAAGAATTCTCCTGAGGTACAAGAGGGGAGAAAATTCCTCTTCACAATAACATAATCAGTCAACTGATTGTCTACTGCTGATACCTTCAGAGACTCCTAAGAAACTTGAAGAGAAGCATAGGACAAATAGAAGGGCTGAGATTGCAATGATAACACATGGAATTTTCTTCCAAAGGTTTGAATTATCAGTGTTTAAAAGACACATAGTAAATAATAAGTTTTGAGTGAATCAATCAATAAAATTTTAAAATGTAACCTAATCCATGACTTCCTCAGTAACTTTTTACATAAGGACATATAGGAGAGAGTAAGAAAGGTGGAAGAAGCTATATAAGACCTCATCAGTGTCTGATTATTCTCACCTTCCTCACTCGAAGGAGTGTGCTTTACCCACTCGATTTCTGGATATCGTGAACTGCAGAATGGGGAGGATGAGTAGGAAAGGAAAAAAAAAACCAATAGACAAGGACAGAGGGGAAGGTGGTCACTCAGGACAACTCATAGCAGCTAAATCTTGGAAGCAGACTAAAGGTCCATCAACAGATGAATAGACAAAACGTGTATTTGTACACAATGGAGTACTACTCTGCCACCAGTAAGGATGAACTTGTGTTATTTGTAGGAAAATGAGTGTACCTGGAGAATACAATTTAGGTGAGATAAACCAGGCAAGTAGGCTTAAATATTGGATGGTTTTCCTTATATAAGAAACCCGAAATATAAGTAAAGAGCAAAATATAAGATAGATAATAGGAAACAGGGAGATAGGTCTTTTGTAAAAGGGAAGAGGAACAAGAGATAGAGAGAGTGGAGATGAGAAGGGGAAGCCAAAAAATGAAGATGTGTTATACACACGTGCCCCACAGTGAATGCAGTCATCATGCCTTGCACACGTGGACAAAGAAAAATAAAAATTTACAAACAGATATCTCAGGGAGTTAAATTGATCTGCATAATAAAGGGAATGGGAACAGATAAGTCTTTTTTTGGGATCCTACTGGAGTGCTATTTTGGGATTTGTTGAGCAGAAAGTTTTAGAATACATGTAGGGTGTGAGAATTGAGGAAGAAAGAGAAAAAGATCCAGAAACTTGATTTGATGCACTAAAAATTAATTTTTCTTTGGGAGATTTAGATTAAGTTTTCTTTTTTGTATCAGAACTGCACTTCTTTGAATACATCTAGTTCAAAGTAGGTCACGGGGTGTGCCTGAAGTTCTCCAGGTTCTGAGTTTTAAAACCTGGTTACTCTGTGATATACTTTAATCCCTGTAGATTCTCTGATCTCTTAAGAACACCACACGGTCCTAGTTTGTTTTCCTTCTTACAGAACAGATTATTCTCAGTGTTGCTCATGACTTAGAGGTGGGGTTAGGAAGAAGTGGGGCTTTCTTGAAAGGGAAAGGAGCTGTGTTCTCTTTGGCAGTTCACCTTGTGTGAGGGTAAACTGAGTAAGAATCATTTATTCTGATCAGTGGAGGTGGAGAGTAGGAAGCTGGAATGTGCATGGACAGTGGAGTCCTGGGCCTTCTATAGCATCTTGGTTTTGTTCTCACAGTGGTCATAGAGATGAGTGTTATCTCTTTTATTTTACTGAGGTTACACAGCTACAGAGTGATAGAAATGGGTTCACTCGGTAAAATCTGTTCTTTCCATGATACCTGCACAATGAGACCTTTATTGTCTGGTGAGGTTTTAGAAATTCCATGTAAAAATTCTTTGGTGTTTTATTGGGCAGTCACACCCTTAGATGGAGCCTGCTTCCTCTGGTAAGATCATGAGTGAGTGGAAGGGTATTTGCGAAAGCCTGACAAGGAATAGAGCCATTTTTCTTCTCCAGCAAAACATCAAGTAAGTGGCTATATTTTTTAGCAAATTATGTTGTCATTCATTCTGGCCCATTTTGGAAGCAATGCCAGTTACTTGGTAGGTTCAAGGCGTTGGGAGAAGGCATCCAGGACAGAGGGAGAGAGAGTGAGAGAGAGAGAGAGAGAGAGAGACTATTTCTGTCAGCAGATGACATGACCTTGTTACAGTGCACGTGCAAGGCCCCCTTACCTGCAGTTTCCCTTCCCATGGATTCAGTTACTCACAGTCAATCACTGTGACACTTACTCCTGATTTGTTAACTTAATTATGTTTTTAAAAAGTCTAGCAAATTACTTAAGCATGTTCCTGGGGTGGGTCCTGGAGGCCTGGCCTTGGGTACTGTATGTGGACCCTCACCTGCTCCTCTCTAGCACTCTTCCCCTGCTCTGCTTCCCACCGTCATGAACTAAGCATCTTTCCTTCACCAGGCCCTTCCGCCATGTTGCCTCTGCCTTGGAGTCAGCTGACCATGGACTGAAACTGTGAGCCACACAGAAGTCTCCTCGTTTCCAGTATGGCTGCTGAGTAATATGTCCAGTGATGGGAAAGCTGACTGATAAAGCCATGGTCTACAAAAATTAAATGAAAATTTTCAGAAATAGACAATTCACACATTTTAAATTATGTTCCCGGCTGCATTACATAGTAAAATCTAATGCCATCCTGCTCCATCCCCCTTGGAACGCGAGTCATCTGTTTGTCCAGCAGATTCATGCCATAAACACATCCTACCTGTTAGTCTCTTCCAACCGCGCTGGCTATCAGATCTGCTATTGCAGTATCCCCATGCTTGTGTTCATGGAACTTTTATCGTACTTATCAGTATCCCCAAAGCACAAGAGTAATGGTGCTGGAAACCTGGATATGCCAAAGAGAAGCACAAGAGGCCTCCTATTACTGAAAAATTTCAGTCATTCACTAGGCATATCAGAAGGTATAACCTTATCAACTGGGGGAAACTACTGCATATAAAATACTGAAAACACACTCACAACTATTAGATCTAATAAAAGAATTCAACAAGATTTCAGGAAATACAAGAGCAATTTTTAAAAACTTAAAAATGATTTCAGGATACAAGAGCAATTTTTATGTACCACCAATGACCAATCCAAAAATGAAGTGAAGAGAATTGTTGCTCTCTCAGTAGCATCAAAACAATGGACGCAAAGTACTGAACAATTGTCAGCCAGAAGAAATCCTTTGGGGACATCTGCAGGCTTCAGTCCTTGGTTCTTGGCTAAGTATTTTTGGTTGAAAATTTGAAGGACAGTGTAAATTACTGTAAGATATCAGTGTAAGATAAAGATAAGTAAATGGAACAAGCTGGAGGAAATGAATGAAGTCAATATTTGGAATGAAACCTAGCCACTGTATGATTACATAAAGAATTTCACATTCACTTGAAAACAAGGTGAAAATTTAAATTCACAATGTACATTTATGTAAGTTAAATTTCATGCCAAAAGCCAATTGTTCTCTTTTTGGGGAATTTATCTAAGAATCTTGAATGAACAGAAATGTTTTTTACTGCATGAAGAGTTGCACAAAAGTTGAGTCAGGTGCTGAGTTAGGCTTGTGATGGGAAACATCTTCATCTTTGTCCTTGACCTTGAGGTTGTCACCATCTAATGACAGTATACTGAGACATGCTATAAGTCAAGGTCCCAGGAGGAAGCAGAGGCAAGCTCAAAAATGTAATTTGAAGGGAATTTAGTAACAGAAACATTTAAAAATGAATGGGTAGTGCTAAGGAAACCACTGATGTGAGGACACAGCCACAGACTAGCAATGGCAAGAACTGGTTCCTGCCCCAGCAAGTCCCAGGGATTGTGGCCAGGCAGAGAGGGAGCCGGGAAAACTGAATACCTTAGCCTCTTTCCTGGCCCTAACCTCCCAATCACCTGATTGCCACTGGCCACATCCAACTGGATAACAGAGGGCAAGGGACCCTGGCGTACAGTCTGTAGCTATCAGCCTCCTGGTCCATGCTGTAAGACAGAGGAGAGAAGAGAGAGGGTTTAGAGAGCCAAGTAGAGACTATTCACTATTGAGAATATGCAGATAAAAGAGATAATTACAATGAAAGGCCGAGATGAGTCTGGGATGCTAAAGGAAGGCTTGCCAGGCTGCCGTGTTGGTGCCGGGGGGATGGCATGTCCAGGCAGAGCTGCAGAAGGGCGTGCCTGGCTGGGGAAAAGGTAGGAAGTTCCACGTGTGTCAAGAGTTGAGGGTAAAGGGAGGAGTTACGAAAAGAGTTATAAAGCAAAGATGGAAAAATGTGTTCAGTAGGCAGGTCACTTCCTGAAATGACTGCACAGGTTAGGCTCCAACTCTGGCTGCTGTGTTAGAGATCTGAATTAACACAACAAAATAATTTTCACTTAGGTTCCAGGCAGACGAAGAGGGTATCTGCAGTGTGAGAAGTGACACCAGTGCAATTTCCCTTTCCCTGGTAGCTTGGCCCACATCCACATGGTTCAGAACCACTCACCGCAGAGCCATGTTTTAGTCGCCAAAGCCGCACTCTTTCCAGCATGGAGACAACCTGGAAAATGCACATGTCCCTTCTGCTGCCACCCACGAGCCGGGAAGCAAAGGAAGCAAGGCCGTGTGGCTGTACTCGGAGCAGCTGTGAGCCTGAGGAAACTTGGGCTTCTCTTACCACGCCGAGGAAGGTGGGATGGAGTGGAGGAAACCCGGCATCCTTTGCTCCCAACACCATATTGTCTACCAAGGGAGAGAAGATGTTGGGAGAAAGGAAGAGCTCTGCGGTTAGAGAGGGACTCAGGTGGAAGCCTGAGGGGCTCAAGTGATGACACCAGGCCCCATGGGCTACAGGTCTCATGATATGGATCCGGAAGGCCGTCGTCACTTGATCCTGCGTCACAGATACTGCTGCTTCTGCCCTTCCAAGGATGCAACAGCTAGAAGAAAACGGGGCCGTTCTTCAGGCTTCGCATTCTGATCCTCGCACGGGCTTAGGAAGAAATGGCTTTTGTGGAGTAGGGCTACAAAACTTGGTGCTGCGTGAAGGGTTTGCAGCTTTCTTCCCAACCACGGGCGCTGCTGGCGGGCGAGAACGCTCCGCGTGCTGAGGGCGAGCGTGATTTATGGCAGCCCCTGCGTGTTCAGCCACATTCTCTGACCTTTCTTCCACAGTGCCCTCTGCCTTGATGAAATCGCTCCACTTGACGTCAAGTCCTTTTAATCCTTTTCCGGAATCATGTATGAAACTATTTCCAGTGCATTCAGCTCTACCTTTCTTTGCTCATTGTTTATTCCCTGAAGACTGAATAATGCATGGAGGAGGAGTTTAAAAATTGCATGCTGCTGCTTTGTGCACAGTGCATTGAACGTTCCTGTCCGGGTTTTCAGCCTGGCCTCAGAGGAACCTTTCCCCCATGTCTTACACATTGTATTTCGGCCCCCAAAGTTAATCATTTGAGTCTCCACTTAGTCATGTGTATCCTCATATCACGCGGCATCGTCTAATGACACATGAGGAGATAACTACATACAAGAAAGGATGGTTCTGAAGCAGTTGTGCATAACGGCAGTATTTCTAAAAAGAAGAGGAGAGGTACTCAGGAAAGCACCCGGAACTTTGGCCTCCAGTGGTCCATGTGTTATACACATCTTCTCATCCATCATTCATCCATTCTTCCGTTCAAAAATCTTGCAACACTATAGATGTCAGTGGGGTCCCAGTATAGCTGTTAGGTGTTTCACATGTCAAAATTGGAGCTTAGTTTTGAGTCATGACTGGAGATAAAGGAAGAAACCAATGCATTTGACTCATTACAAGAAGCTTCATGCATGTAATCTTCATCAGTGGTTGGGATGAAGGCAGACAGACCAGTGTCAGTTTATTTTTTATGTTTTTATGAGTCCACATCTGCAGGACATCATGGGTACATTTATCTCGGGACACTGATGCGTGGACACAATATATCTTAATTCAACTTTGTTTTTGTCCCCTGTAGCTCTTCTCCCACCCTTCCCTGCTTGCTCCAACTCTTGGTCCTCTTTCCATTTGGAAAAAAAAAAGACTGGAAGGGGGGAAAGGATGAAAATAGAGCTTTTGCAAATAACGGCTTAGAGTGGAAGGCGGGTGCGGAAGGTGCTGCAATGCGAGGGAGAGCTGATTATGCATGGGGTGGGCAGGAAGCTTCTCCGAGCAGCGCAGGCTCGGGCCGGGTCCTCAGGGGAGACCAGGGCCTGCACAGGCAGTCAGGAGGGAGAAGGAGCAGAGTGGGTAGCAGGGGAGGGGCGCTTGCAGTGGAGATGCAGGAAGGGCAGCTCGGCAAGGGTGGGCGAGGTCCGCTGGGATTCCAGTGCTCAACTGACACACTCGAGCTTTCTTCTGTAGGAGATGCGGAGCCACTGAAAGTTTATCAGCACAGGAGTAACATGATCAGATTTATGTTTTGGAAAGATGACTGGAGAAAATAAAGAAATGGTGTGCTCCGGGAGGGGTGGCTAACTTCGCTCATTTATCTAGCAAATATTTGCTGAGTGCCTCCTACCTGGCAGGCATTTCTAGGGGCTGGAGACACAGCATTGAATGGAATTGGAAATTCTTGTGCTCATGCTTCTTCTTATGGTGGAGGGAGACTGATGATAAACAAATGTAGATATACTCGCACAGGCAGTGGTAAGAGCCATGGAGAAGACGGAGCAGGGAAGGAAGGCAGAGGAGACAGCTTTTGCAATGAGTGACCAGGTCAGCCTACAGAATGTACCCTGGGATGAGCAGAGACCGGAAGCAGAGGGCGCCAGGCAGGGGCGCAGCTGTGGGGATAGAATTTGGGGAGGAAGGAGTGGCCTGTGCAGAGCTGATCTGAGAGCCCTGCACCCCCACGGTGACAGAAGATGGAGTGAAGACTTAAGTTCCCACACCATGGCAGGCACTGAGCCAAAAGTGACTTTGTGCGGTGTCCTCAGAACATGGAGCTACTCGTTTCCAAGAGTTGGAGTTTGACAGGCTAGAACAGGATCTCCTTTTATGGGCCATTGTTGGGCCATGGTTTTGAAGAGAGCAACTGAATTATTTTTCACTGCTTCCCGAGCCCAGCAATTTTGCATTAAAGCAGTGAAGTTCAAGTATTATTCTGAAGCCAACAGAATGCAGTTGCCGGCTTTGTAATTTTAAACCATTTGTTTCATTTCTATATGCTTCAAATCTCTGCTTGCTGACCACCGTGAAGGGAATCATTCCCCAAACCTAAAGACACACTGGCTGAGGTGGTACATGTGGAAACCTTCAGCTAAGCAGCAAGATAAGCAGAACTGGTGTCTGCCCGTGGTGAGTGGGCTGGGTGTAACACACACACACACACCGGATAGATAGAAGGCAGAATGTAGAATGAGATCATTAGTGTACACCATCCTGGTGCTGTAGTCCAACCACACACATATTTAATGCACCAAACCCACCTTGAAATGCCCCTCAGCCCCCAGAGAACAAAGTATTAGAAAATGTGAGGGGGCAGGGAGGACGCCAAGTGATCCATAATGCTGTCAGTGTCACAATCCAGCCTGAAGAGCAGCATCGAGTTAATAGAGAAAGTTCTTTAGTGCTTGCTCAGCTGCCTGCCACCCAGTGCTGTGCAGAAATGCAGGAGGAAATAGATGCATCATTATAGACGATATCAATAATAAATTATAGACATGCCTCATAGAGAAGGAGTAGTTCCCTGTATTTGTTTGAAGTATCAATATTTAGGATGGTGTATTTGACCACTGAATGCTAAAAAGAAAAAAATGAGAAACATGATCTTAAATTGTTTGTTTTTTAAGACTACTAATACTTTAGTAACTAATTTAATTAACACATGCGTAAAAAATAAGGGACAAGAATTTTATAAGTGTCACATTAGAAGAGAAGTAATGTTTTTCCCAGCATGCAATAAATAAAAACTACCTTGGAATGAGCCCTCTCCTCTATCTATTTATAGCATGCATGAGGGAACATATCTGGAAAGCAGACATTCTATCTAAATTCTAAGCATTAAGTTTCAGCTCAGGGAATTTCATGGTTTAGGGTAGAATATTTTCATTCTAAATCTATGTACCTTCTAACTCCTGAAAATATTTCCTGAAGTCTTCCAGCATTGCACTGCTTGGTTATAGAGTCAAGAACTTACACAGTTCAACTAACATCTATCAAACCTTCATTTAAAGGTTAAACACTTCCTGTGTGCAAGGTGTGACTGGGCAAGGTACTGCAGGAAACGCAGACTGAGCAGCCCTGAGGGCCTGAGCCTGCGGAGCACAGGGAGAGAGGGAAAGACGGTAGCACACGCACCGGAACACACTTGGTACCTGAGGCGGACCGCACAATGAGAGATGACCGCTGGGTGGAGGACTCTAGGCAGGCTTCAAGGAAAAGCAACATTTGCCCAAGGACTTTGGTGCAAGAGCGATATTTCAATAGACAGAAATGGGGTTGATTTTAGTAGAGCCAGGAAAGCAATTCAAGTAAAGATGGGGCTCCTCTAGCAGAGTGGTTCTCATCTGGTTGGAGCATAGGTCAGGAGACTAAAGAGGGGAGGGGAGTCTCTGGGTCAGCCTGAGGAGTCAGGGCCAGTTTCATCAGCAGCGGGGTGCGTGGATGTCAGTGTGATGTGATGTGACAGGACACCACTGTTCATGCCCCGGTGCCCAAGCGCACGCCTGCTGGAGAAGTGAGGCTGGTCCTTCAGCCCCTGGGGAGAGTCGCTCTGTGGGCCAGGCTTTGGGGAGGACCAAGCACAGTAGGGGACATTTGGGTTCAGCACTGCTGCCCCCTGCACACAAGCAGCCGTCCCCTGCTGAGCACAGCCTCTGTGTTCTGGCTGTTTTGGTGTCACTGGAGCTTCTGAATATTTTCTACAAGTGAAAAACATCATCAACCACAAATGTTTGCCAAAAGCTTACTAGATGAGCAGCAGGAGTTCTGCATGCTGATACCAAATAAGAGCTGCAGTTCAGGTCTGGACAGCAGGTCAAGGGACAGGGTCAAGACAGCAGGTGAGCTGGGGAAACCTTGTCTTGGCGAGGCCACTCTGTTACACGGCATCTCAGCTGATGCTTCCAAAGTCTAAGCTAGGAAGAGTGTTCCATATTTAGGGAGCATCAAAAGAAGTGACAGACATTCCTGAAGCACAGAAATCCAACAGAAATGTTAACCTGTGAATAATAAACACCGTGCAACACACAACAGGTGTGGAGGTGGTAAGGTCGCAGGTGTTTTCTGCCATCGTTGGGGGAGCTGGGTGCACATCTGCCTGGCCTATCACGGCTGCCCAGGGTCCGATGCTGTTTTCTACTCTGGACCCTGGAAACTTGGCTACAGTGGACGTTTGCATCCCTGCTATCCCAGTAGAGGCTGGAAAGTTTTTTGACTTGGTGCTCTTTAAAGACTCAGAAATCATAATTGAGAATGACTGAAACTCCAGTCAAGCTAGAACCTAGCAGTAAAAACTCTTATTTGTTAAGATCAAAACAGTAATGGTCAGTTGATTAAAAAATATAAATAAATAAATGAATGAATAAATAAAACTGTTAAAGTCAGATATTCTAAAATCTGTATCAATATGGCATACCGGTTTGACAATATTTTGATACAACCCTCCTCTCCAGGGGCAGAGCTGTCTGTTGGAGTCTTTCTTGCACAAATCACCACTTTTGATTCCTCTGAGGTAAGGCAGCCATTGAGAGGCTGGGAACCTTGAGATCAATGGGCCTGTCATAAGGCCTATTTCGGCTTTTAAAGCTTTTCTTACACACATTGTGATAGCAAGTTCTTCAAATTGAGATTCAACCCTGAATTTCAAAATAACAGGTACACTGTTTCACACTCCTACTTTGATGGGTTTTCATATTTAGCTACAATATGCTTAAAGGAAATGCTACCATTACAAGTCCAATTAACCCAATCAGGCTGGGAACAACTACAACTGACTCTTGGTCTGTGAACGTTAACAGAAAGCAGAGCAGAAGTCCTGGGGGCACACAGGGAGTCATCACTGCCCCAGTGAGCAGGGCGTGCTGTGCCTGTCAGAAAACCGGGTCCCAAAGCAGGTGGGACACCTCTGTGCATCTGTAAGTTAGTTCCGGGGAGACAGTTGGGAATATCCACCGCACAGTCAGCTAAGTATGTGTATTTCACTACATAACAGGTGCAGTGCCATGTGATTCTGGATTAACATCCTTGAACACACACATACACATATCTGATACCAAAACTATTTTTATTGGGTGTAGGTAAAAGTTGACTTTGGCCTTGTTGGGAGAGTCCTTGTCTTGTCTATTAATATTCTCGAGTGTACTACCTTAAACGCTCACTCATGCTGTAGAATCTATGCAATAAGACTTTTACATTGGTCATAGTTATAAAATATTTCAGTAAAATATAGAAAAAAAACTTATTCGACAGGCTTCTTTTGGTATTAGTGAAATCACGCATGTGGAATATTTAGCATAGCACTGACACGCTTTGATCTCTATTCATTTTGCTTTTGAGTGTAATTGTCCAAACTTCTCACTTGGAATGCAGAGTTGTCACTGTAAGTGTATTAACAAATTCGACGAGGGTTCTGCCAGCCACATATGGAAAATTCAAACATCAGAATGAGCAATGAGAGGAACTGATTAAACACATGCAATTTATAAGATTTCTATGAATTTGTATAAATAAATGTTTTAAGGGGAGGAGAAAAAGGGAAAGCTCTTCTTCACAGAAAATGCCAGCTAATAAATGTAGGAGGAATAATAGGAGTAGGAAATTACTCTTTTACAAATACCACAGTAATTATTTATTTAGTCAAAAATCATCAATGGGTGCTAAACCCATTGGACAAAAGAACAGTGAGGAATGAGATGTTTGAAAAATTTCATCCCTAGATTCCTGTTTTTTACAGAAAGCAGTGTTCCTGTAGGATTGGAGAAATCTGGTGAATGCCATCTTTACCACACATAGCAGCACTAAAGGGGTACAGACTCATATCAGGAGACTGACAATGTGACATACACTATGTCATCTAATGTCAGCAATGTCTCCTCCACAAATCCCAATTTAACATGAATTTACTTGTGAGAAAATAAACTAACCCAAGTTGAGAAACACTCTGCAAAATAAAGCATCATCATCAACAACAAAACCTGTGTAATAATGGTCACGTAAGACAGTTGGGCTAAAGAGATTAAGGAGATGATTGGATATGGTTTAGATATGATCTAGTGTTATATCAACGTTAGATTTCCAGTTTTACGATTTTGCAAGACAAAGTTTTTATTCTGAGGGATAAAGTGTCAGTAACATAATAATGTGTGTTTTTGTATGTGTATATAAAAGCATGCGAATGACCACACACACATTCCCGGGATGATTGAAACATACGGTTTAAATTTTAAGATGTTATTACAGTTAAAGACACATTGCCATGAATTCCCTTCAAAATCCTCCCCCTGGCTTTGAACACACTTATCCCATTGTTCTCAACACTTTCCAGAGCCCTTCTGTAAGTTCTCTTTCATCTGTATCTTTACCAGGTTTATTGAACACTGCTGCCCAGGGCTGTCCAGTGGAAAAGCAGGCTTATAAAAACGTGATGCTGTGTCCTCATCCACCTTATTCACCAAATCTGGCATTGCAGGACTTCGGACTTTTCCCGGAGTCAAAAGGACCATAGAAGGTCGGTGTCTTCAATGGATTTGGGATATCAAGGAAGCCACAACAGTGCCACTAATGACACTCCGGAGAGAGGACTTTGCGAGCTGCTGCAGAAAGTGGCAAGAATGATGTGCTCAAAGTGAGGGAAGGTATTTCGAGGGAATTCATGGGAGTGTGTCTTTTATTGTAACAAAAAATTTTAAATTTAAAGACTCACCATATTGTTTGATTACACTTTGTATATGTTTAGAGAGAGAAATGGCAAATGTGATGAAAACAATTGGGGAATCTAAGAGATGGGGACATCGCTTAGTCACAGAGCTCTTTCTAGCACATGTGAGGCACTGGGTTCAGCCCCCAGCACTGCAAACCAATGAAAAATTAGGGAGTTCAGATAAAGATTATATGGTTGTTCATGATATTCTTCTTGAAATTTCTGTAGGTTTGTAATTTTCCAAAATAAAAGCTGGGAGAAACAGAGTCATAGCTATAGTTGCAAGTACTGTTTTTTATAATTGGCAGTTTCAGAAATCTGTGCAATGTTGGACTACTGAGTAGAGAATCTGCAAAATTGTCCTCTGCCTATTAGCCAGAGATAGGTTTTCTTTGTGATACGCCATCTCTCCCAGAGCCACTGCTTACAGTACAATTTGAAAAACTAAGGCTTTCCTCTTGCAGAATAAAACAGAAGCATCCCTGACATCAGTAAGCAGACTATATGTGGACGTTAAAGAAATACGGTAATAGCTGAAGATCCAGAGAAGAACTGACCTTTTGGCAGGACCTTGAGGTGCTTGCCAGAATCCCACTAGCTGTGTGGATTATTGTGGAAGCTTCCATAGCTACTTGTGAGATATTTCAGCTGGAAGTATGCCTTGTTGAGATTAGGTGAAAGGTAAAGTAAGAATCACCAAAATAAAATAAGGTAGATGGCAATCACACGATACATGTCATCATGGGCCAGTTAAGACTCAAAAGTTCAGGAGAAGATGTCTGACAAACAGGTCAGGACACCCCATGAAGAAAGAGCTGGCCCAGCTGGAGGTCTCCCAGTGGGATCCCTGCGAGTTAGAACTTGAGGGTCACCTTGTGACCCATCATGGAAAAGAAGGTGCGAGTCCCGTGGGATGTCACGCGGTGCAAGTATGTCCTCTACAGGAAAGAGTGTGGGCACTTTCTACACCCACCTTACAGACAGTCTTGTCAGAAAACTCCACAGAGAGAAAGGGTTCTAATGTTCAAAATTCAGGGTAAAGCCCAAATTACAAGATCAGAAAGTTCACACAGGCAAGAGATACAGCAGGGTGGCCAAGCTGACTTTCCGTTTGTATGGTTGCTGAAGACACATCCAACTCTTAAAATGGAATCATTGACAGTGCTGTCTTAGAGCTTGGTAAGATTCATATTTAGTAATTCTCCTTTTTCAGACTTCAGGCATATTTTTCCTTTGGTGGCAGTGAAACAGAAAAGCTGCAGATGACAAACCATACTTAAGGAATAATTCCCACCTACAGTCACAGGAGCAAAACCTCAGAGCCATGTCTCACGTCTATGGAGCTGCCGAATCCTGGTGCGAGAGAATGGTCGTATTTGTTTGAGTCAGATTGTAGTGAGCCCCCACCCGTGAGCCAGGCAAGACAGTGAAGATGTGCCGCATAATGACAACAACAAGTGAAATGCAAAACCCGAAACCCCAAAGGAGACAGGCCATAGGAGTTTGCGGGCATGTAAGTTGCTGTTGTACCTTCAATAGCACACATGGGTTTTCTGCTTCTGGAATCAGATCCAATGGGAATCATAAACATTCTAAGGAGTATAAAATACCAGAAAGTAAAGCAGTGTTTTGAATATGGTAATGTATTTGGGCTGATGATATCAAAAGTTTTCAAGTACTTACCCTGCACCAGGCAAAGTTCTAAGTACATTATCTCACTTACTCTTCAACTCTATGAATCAGATGCCACTATTCCCACCTCCCTGAGGAGGGAAAGAAGCCACAGGGCCTTTAGTAATTTACCCAAGGCAGAGCCAGGGCTTAGAACCTGGTCACACACATGCTCTTAGCAGTTGCTGTAGGGCAACCAGAGCGCAGAATGGGGAGAACCAGGAAGGAAGCTAAGCCCTCACCAGTGAGCCAGCCAGACCCCAAGTTGATGAGAGAAGAACAGCACTCCCCACCCCGAGCAACCGGCTAATTTGAAGGAACTGCGTTGTTTGATTGACTTTGCAAGCCTAAAATCAATCAACTATTTAGAGGACAACAACATACAATATAGTGACTATTGTAGAATTCCTACTGTCTTATCACTGTTTTGATATGTTTTATTGTTCTGTTTTATTCCCTTTAAAATTATATTTAAAAAAAACCAACTGCTGCATCCTGGTAGGTCATTAAACTTCTAGGATCATCTTTTTGGAAGTTATTTAGTGGCACAAAAAAGTGTTAACAACTTTTAAATGGTGGCCAATCTGTATAGGAAGTATGTTTCCAATGTAAAAATATGCAGAAAAAGTCGAGGGAGGGAGGACGCCTCTCTGGGAGAGAGATGGGTGCTGAGGGGGACATTAAGTATGAACAGGTCCAAGGGTTGTCAACAGTGGCCACCTCTCAGGGATGCTTTCCCAGAATTTTAATTTTCTTCTTCCTATTTTTATGAAAATTTCAAATTTACTATAATGAAAATGTAGTTTTTATTAAAAAAAAATGATAAGGCCTGGGGATGTAGCTCAGTGGCTGAGCATTTGTCTAGAATGTGCAAGGCCCTGGGTTTGATCCATAGCATATTAAAAAAAATACACATATATGAAAGAAATATTCTAGGAGTTTTAAAAATAACCACATCGGATATTTGTAACAGCCACCCTAGTACTTGACGTATGGTCCATCAATTTCAGCATCTCCTGACACCCTGTTTTTGCTATATAGTTCTCCCACTATGATTATTTACCTAATAATTATTTCACTCAGTATTTTTGTTTAATCTTTTAAATAATATATACAGTTTTAAAGTGTGGATTAAAACACATAGCAGTTACAATCTCTTGGGTCGTCACAGGCAAATGGACCATCTGGGAAAGGAATAAGGTCCTCCCATTTCTGTCCTAGGATCACTTAGATTGGCCTGAAAGGCAGGGTTGTCAGCCCCACTGCAGGTCCACTGAGGCAGAATGGGAAGGAAGGGCCTGCCTTTGAGGTAGATTCTGCAGCAACCTAAAGTTTAAGAATAATCAGGATGCATAGTGGTCAAGGATCCCCTGTGCAGTCTGGGGCAGTTATGGAACTTGGTGAGATCCCCAGCATGGATGCAGACCTACAGCAGGCCACCCCAAGAGGTAGTTGTGGAGGGCCTTGGCACTAACCTGGGTATACAGCGGAAAGCTCGTTATTGCAAAACAAAGGCAACTTCTGCAGCCTTCTTGCCAGATGGCTGCTTTGCCGCTTTGTTTGAGTAGAGTTTGTACTGCTGATAAATCTTATCAGAGAATGTAGTAAGGTCACAGTGTGTGACAGTGTTATGGTTTATGTTCCTGTGTCTCCACCAAGTCTCATGTAATCATGGCATGGATACAGCTGAGTCTGGCATTCGTGATTGGTTTGTTGTCCGGTGCTCAGACTGGTGGTGTGAGTGCGGCACCTGCCCAGGGACAGAGCCAACATACAGTGTAAGGGCGGGAAGAAGGCGTGTCTTCCCTCTCTTGCTGGTTTGCACCTTGCTGTTTTGTGGCCACCATGAATGGTTGCCCCCAACCCTGCCACTCCACGCTGCCTTGGAGCCAGCTGAGTATGGACTGAAATCTCCAAGTACTGTAAGAAATAAACCTTTCCTTCCCTAATTTAGGGCATCAGGTGTTTTGTCTCAGCAATGAGAGAAAAGTAACTAAAACAGACAGCTAGCATGGAGATGCACCTAGGCTTTTTCAGGTAGAAAGAGAAACCCTTCCAAGCCAGAAGTCCACTGCAAAGGTGAGTCACAGCAGAGGGACTTGGTAGGAGGGGTCAGCTTGTAAATACTGGGTGAAGAGAGCTGGCCAGCCGCTGGGAATGAAGAGCACACACAGAACCAAGCAAAGGGGGTTTCAGTGTTATATCCTGCCGGGAGAGAATTTCCACGTAAGAGGCTAGGGCTCCCTATGTTGGGTGGAGTCACAATCTGGTCCTACTCTGCAAAGAAAGCCCCAGTGCCTCCTAAGCACGAGGAGCTGGGAAAGCTTGGGGGTGGGGGAAGAGTGAGAGTTCTCCGGTGGCCTTGGGAGGAAGAGTGTACGTGCAGGACTCTGCTGGAATGCTAGCGTTCTCCACAAATTACCAATAAAACCACAGCTAGTGGAGGGGTGGCGGTGACCCGAATTCCGCAGACGGAGGGACATCTGTGTGTTACACAATTACTAGAGACCTTGCCAGTGCAAAGACCTGGGCACAAAGCAGAAACAGCTTTGATTCACTACGTCACGGAGATGTGTGGGGCATGGCAGGCTATGAGAGTCCCCTAGAGATGTTGAATAAGACCAGAGAAATCTAGTCCAGCTGGATGTGGGTTAAGAGAAGAGTGCCTTGTGGAGACGAAGTTTGGAGGGATTATGCCCAGGGGCGAGGGCAGAGCCTTCCCTGGGTGCCTGCCAGGAGCCAGGGGGCTGGGTGGTTCATAGTTCCTTAGCATCAGCGTGATGCAAAGGAAGAAGTATTACCCTGAAAAGGCCAGTGTCTAAGCAACTGGGAGATGCCTTCTCTGATGACATGAGAGCTGTATATGAGTATGAAACCAATGGAAAATGTTATGTATCTTAGGACAAGATATAAGTCAGGCTCTAATCTGCAAAGGGTTGGTAAAGATAGCAAAGGGGGAAGACAAAAATGAGGACCTGGAACCTTGAAATAAGCACAACTGACCCTGTGGCTGGGAAGATGTTCTCTTTCTGTTGTAGGGTAACAAGGGGCCCTCAGGACCCCCGGGTTACTGCCTGCCAGTGTACCTAGTTTTCAGATTATTTCTCATACATTTATTTTCCAAGTGACCGTATTTTCTCAAAGACTGTTATTTCTCTGTAATTCTGAGATGTGTAATTTCTATTTATTTCTCTCTCTTCTGTTACGCACACATCATTTTGAATTTGATTCTGCTCTTCATATTGATGACTTTTGTAAATCCTTCAGCCCAATATGTCCTTTGGATTCTCATCTCTCTTAACTTTCACATTAAACTTTTCAACAATTGTACCAACATCCCCCACTCCAGGGTAGTTGACCAGTAAGGTGATTTGAAAAGGAAGGGAAGAAAGCCCACTAGTCCGTGAGTTGGTTACTTTGAGTGCTGAGTTTCAGAATGACTGAGACCATATACTCGCACAGTTAACCCTGTACAATGAACTGCACCCCGTGCAGTTTAAATGATAAAGATGTCAACAAACCTGTGAGGTGATACTAAGATTTCAGGATTCAATGAGCAGGCATCTAAAGTCCTCTTCAGAGACTCCAGTAGTGATGAGGGTCAGCTGTCCAGGATTGAAGCCCACCAAGAAAGGAAACACCAAAAGAGGGTTTTGGCTGCATTTTGTGCCTCCTATTGTATTATCAGAGACATCAACAGAATCACTGTGTGGTAGTGAAATTGCTCTAGGTTGTCTGTTGTGTTAATCACTTTCCCATTGTTGGGACAAAATACCCAACACCCACTTTAAGGAGATGTTCATTCTGTCTCATGGTTTCAGAGGGTTCAGTTCACAGTCTTCTAGCTTGAAAGCAGAAACAGCAAGGTGGAAGAACTTGGTAGAGGAAAGTTGCTCAGCTCACTGCAAGCAGAAAGGAGAGGAAACTGGAGCTGGGGTTGAGCATATACTCTTTAGTTCATACACCATTGACCTTCCTCTTTCAACCAGACCCCACCTCCTAACAATCTGTTCAGTTATCAATTCATCGATAGATTAATTGACTGATGTATACAGTGCCCCCATGATTCCATTACCTTTCAAAAGCCCCACCTCTGAACATATGAGACTTTGGGGAACACTTTAGATCTGAACCATAACAGCTACATCATCTGGATCTACCATTCAGGTTTCAGGCATGATTTCTTATAGTTTACAGAACTACATTGCTAAGTCAGCCATAGATTATAGAAGGACATCATAGTGTGAACAGTCGCACCACAGCACTGAGACAATCACCAGTCTGAGTGAACAGCCTGTCACACACTCAGCGGGCATAGAGGCTTAGGGGCACAGAGCAGGGCTGGCCACCCCAGCAGCTCAGCTGTTTGAGGAGCAAGGGTTTGCAAATGAGCAGTCAGCCATGAGGAAGAAGGGTTAGAGATGCGCAGAACTGGTGGCACAGAGCAGCTCTAATGGACCCTGAGACTCATTCTGGGAATGTTCCAAATAGTACAGCAAAACATGCTAATATCCACTGCAGAGGAGCCCTCTGTAGCCCGGAACACTGCTCTCTGGAACCCCCATGGCCTACTGCTACCACCAGCTGAGCTCTGGTCATTTGTTTCCTGGCTTGGTTCATGTGAGTTGAGCTTGTCATTCTTATTAGCAAATTAAGTGAAATACTATTTTAAAAGTATATAAAATATGAATGTGAAAGCCAAGAGTTGTCTCTGTGAGAACTTGATTGAATATTTTGAAAATTTTCAGTGAATATAAGTCACTGGACAGTAGTTAAAATGGAAAGGCAATTGCAAAAATCTCAATGGATTCTACACTCAAGCCTCTAAAGTGTTTGCTGCCCTTCAAGGAAAATTATAATGGGAAAGAGTACTGGATATCTAAAGGGATCTATAAAGGGTGTGCTTGATGGAAGAAAAATGAACCAGGACTTCAGTTCATTCACCAGTAGTCAAATAACATGACCTGGCCTTGTATCAAAAGGTTGGCAAAAGATTGCACTATTACTTTATTTTATTTTATTACTTAATATGTTTTTTTGGTATCAGGGATTGAACTCATGACCTCACGCTTGTGCACTATCATTTTAGCTTAAAATATGAAGTTGATATGTGTGTCAATGTTTTTGTTAGTGTACCTCTTTAACTAACACCTTCCAGTAACCAACCAGTTTCAAGTCCTGATTTCCTGAATAAGGAGCGTCTGTGGAAACTCCTCCCACCATGGAAACTCCTCCCACTGTGCAAACTCCTCCCACTGTTGTTCTGTTGAGATCCAAGGATTCCCAGGCCTGGTGTCTTCTCAGAGGCCAAGGACAGTCACACTTCCTGAGGGAGGAGCTTCAAAAGACATTGTGTAATTCAAAACACCTTTCATTGCAGGATAATAGTGACCAAGAAAGAAGGACCACTATTTTCGCTTCACTGCAAGTGGCATCATTATACCAATAGTATAAACCCGGTCTGCAAGTCCCTTACATACCAGCTTTGAAACCGAGGTTCTTGATAAACTCAGAAGCCATTTCACAATTGCTTGCATTCTTTCCATTTCGGGCATGAAGATTTTATTTTTTTATACTATGTAATTTCAAATTACCTTAATTCTAATTTGAAAAAGCCACAATGGCCCCATATCAGAAGCAGGCTTCCCTGGTGGGGCAGTGGAAAACGGCCACCTACGGGAAGCTGTGCTCAGGGCAGCGTCTGTCTCCTTGACCATGCAGGCCTCCCACTCTGAACTGGATTTTGGGAACATAACACTCATGCAGCCCTGCTGGGGAGGTAAAATGGGACTCCACTGACTCCGCGCGGAGATTTTCCTGAGCTTTACGCTGGAACAAGTCACTTTTCTGAGCTTTTCTCTTTCTTTATAAGCTCTGGGTCTCCATCAATATTGCTAGACTTCTGCTCAATCAAGCTCCTCAATTTGAATCTTGGGAATAACTTGATAGGTTGTATTTTAAGGGATAGAACCAAGATACCGACTCTGAATGCCTCAAACACCTCTGGACAGTAAGATTTCTTCATCGTGTCTCTCTCCATCACTAGGTCCCTGACAAGAGTGGCCAGCTACTCCATGCCCCACCTAAGACTTTGCGATGACTGGTATTGTCCTTCAGATTAAATAGAAGGCACTGACACACATGATTCTTGCCTTATCAGATGCCTTTGGCCAGTGTTTTCCCAACTGAATTCTAGGACTCTGGAAGGCATTATAGAAATCAGAGGGGCAGAGACCAGGACTCCAACACCAGTGGGTGTTCCCTTTTTCCCTTGCCCCTTCTATCAGAATTGACTTCTTTTATTCTGAAATAGTTCACTTATCTGGAGCCCCTGATACAGTTATGTCATCAGTTTGCCTGTTTGTGTTCAGGAGTAGAACCAGAAAAGGCTTCTAAACTCCCAAACTTGTCAAGATGTCAGGATTGATGGAAACCCTTTACTCTTTTTTACAACAGTGTTACTAGAGCAGAATTCACACAGCTTAAAAGCCAATCCTTGATACAGTTCAGTGGGTTTTAGTATATTTACTACATCATTGTGTTACCATCACCACTATGGAATTCCAGAGCATTTTAATTTCCCCAAAAGGAAACTCCCAACTCTGTAACAGCCACTCCCCATTTTTTCTTCCCTTCAGCCGTAGGCAATCACTAAGCCAGCTTCTGTCTTTGTGGATTTGCTTATTTGGACATTTCCTATAAATGGAATCATACAGTATGCAGTTTTGTGTCTCTGGATTATTCCGCTCCGTGTTTTCCGGGTTGACCTATCCTGTAGCCTGTATCAATACATCATTTCTTTTTGTAGCAGGACAATAATCTATTGCACAGATAGATCAGATTTTCTTTAGCCATTTGTCTATCTGTGAACATTTGGGTTATTTCCACCTCTTCTTGCCTATCGGGAACAACGCTGCTGTGAATGCCTGTGTGCGAGCTTTGGCCTGAAGATACGCTTTTTATTTCTAGGTATATATCTGGAAGTGGGATTTCTCAGTCACATGGGATCCATATGTATAACTCACCGAAACATTGCCAAACTGTTCCACAGTGGCGGTCCCATTTTACCTCCCCACCAGGGCTGCATGAGTGTTATGTTCTAAGTGCTTGTGTCACCCCAAAATTCATGTGTGGAAGGCCTAGCCCTACAAGGACATCATGAGATGGGGGGTGACTGGGTTTAGATGAGTCATGAGCCTGCAGAGCCCCTGACTATGGTCCTTAGAGAAAGAGAAAGAGAGAACTTCCTCTTTCTATCATGGGGGGACACAGCAAAAGAGGGGGCAATCTGCAAGCCAGAGAGACCCCCCCAGCAGTCTGTGGACATCCATCTGCAAGCCTTTGTTATTTAAACTGCTCACTCTGTAGTGACCTGTGATGGAAGCTGCGGAAGACTGATCCAGTGAGAGTTCTAATTTCTGAGCAGCCTCTGTGACATGTTATTTTACTCTTTAAAAAAATATTAATTTGGGAGGCTGAGACAGGAGGATAGCCATGAGTTCGAGGTTAGCCTAAACTACGTAGCAAGACTCTGTCTCAAAAAAATAAAAAATAAAAATAAAAAAACATTATGGCCATTCTTAAGGGGTTTGTGCCTCACTGTGTAATTGTTTTCTGTTTTGTGATGCCAAGGCCTTCTGCACGCTGGGGATGTGCTCTGCTACTAACCCACACTCCCGGGCCTTGCACTGTGGGTTTTGATTTGCAATTCCCCAAAGATTAACAGTGTGCAACACTTTTCATGTGTGTAGTGGCCATCTGTGGCTCTTCTTTGGAGAAATGTCTATGTGAAATCACTTGCCCATTTTAAATTGGGTTGTGTTTGGCTAGGTGTGGTGGTGCATGCTTGTCATCTCAGCACTGGGGAAGCCGAGGCAGGAGAATTGCTGTGCGTTCAAGCCCAGCTGGGGCTACATGACGAGGCCCTGTCTCAAATAAACAAATAAGCAAACAAATCAATAAATAAAATAAAAATAAAAAATAAAAAAATAAAATTGGATTGTCTTTTGTCGTTGAGTGATGGTGAATTTCGTGTCAACTTGGCTGAACTATGACAGTCAACTGTTGGGTCAAACACCAGTTCACACAATGTCACGAGGGTATTTTGAAAACGAGAGGTTACTTCTGAGTAAGGGAGACTGCCTGGTGACGTGGGTCATCCTGTCAGTGAGGGCGCGAGAGTAAGAAGTGGGGTTTCCCAGGGGAAAGCGCATTCGGCTTCACTCCTGCCGCACCTCAATCAGGTGAGCCTGCTCCTGCCAATCTTAAAATCAGTCTCTTTTCTTTCTTGCCTCCTCTTTTTTCTCAGCTCTCATTCTTTCCTTCACATATGAAAAAGACCATACATGACTGTTCTGTTCTCTGTGGAATCCTGTCTGGTACGAGTTGTATATTTACATATCTTTATATATTTACATATCCTAGATCCTAGACCCCTTTTGAGTATTTGAAAATAAAACCCATAGTCTCTCAAGCCACTACAGTCGAGTGCATTAGCCACAAATCTTAAATGAAGTTTATGGGGTTTTCTAAGGCCCCAATTCAGAGGCATGTACAGCTTCATACATAAATGACTTGATGTTATTATCATTATTATTTTTACCATGCTCGAGTTACTTTAGAGAAGTGCGCTCTACCACACTGACGGGGCCTTTGAGCCACCATTCTTGTCTAGGGTTTCCCGTCCTGTATGAGACACCGCAGGGCGGGATGAGGGTCGGCTGCGTGGTGGGAAACTGGTGCGGTCACGCAGAGGCGTGGCCTGGGGTCGCACCTGCTCTGTCACCTTGTGATCCATCACAGATTCTAAGCAGGAGGCTCTGCACATTTTCTGCAGTGCTGGGGCTGGACCCCAGGGCCTCGCGCGAGCTAGGAACCCCGCACCCCTGGGCCACACCCCAAAAAGGCCCAGCATTCCCATTCTTTGTTGAACCCTATTTGTTTTGGAGCTAATCATATTACGAAGGATAAGAAATTCTTTTTGTTCAGAATAATAACTGGTATTCTTAAACTTTATCATATATTATTCAGAAAGCATTACATTCTACTAAGTAGACTGTTTTAAAAGGCTGAGGAATATACATTTTAGGAATACCTTTCCAAACATGATATAAACAAATGAAATTTTGACATTTAACAAGTCAACTTGAGTTATTGGAAAAATTCGCTTATTTAGAGCAGTCAAGTGCCTGATAAAAGAAATGTCAGTATATTTTGCAATGACAAGACAGAGAGAAGCTGCAGGTTTTGTAGTCACGGCAGTTATTAGGGTGTCTGCGTTGTGAGAGTTTCGGAGGATTATAAAGTACATGTTGTGAAGCAGATATTTACCTCTGGCTTATGATTGGCGTAAAACAAAGGGAGGAGTCATTTGTGAGGCCAGGGTGAGCTGCTTAGTCTGCCTTAATCTTCGCTTTCTGTAAATGAGGATGAGAGAGCTGGTGTGTCTACGCGGAAGTGTGTGTGCTGTGTGAGGTATTTGGGAAATGTCCCTTTCATGGAATGATATATATTAGCATAAACCTTATGAAAAACCACATACAGATTCCTCAAAAAACTACAAATAGAATTGTCACATTGCCCCATTTCTGAATATTTACCCCAAAGATCTGAAATTGGTCAGTACTATTCACTACGGCCAAGTCACAGCACCAACCTAAGTGTCGGTCAATGGGTGAATGGATAAAGAAAATGTGGTATGCAGACACACAGGAATATGCCACAGCCTGTAAAAAGAAGGAAGGTCTGCTGTCTGCAGCAACCTGGGTGAATCTGGAGGTCATCATGTTAGTGGAATCAGTCAGGCATGCAGAGACACTTAGCGTTGCCAGTGTGGCTGTCTCCATGTCCTGAACTGACTCAAAGTGTTTTCTTTCATGGTCATTTTAACTATGGGGAAGTCTCATGGTAGCAGATCCAGTGACTAAGGTGGCTGAGGACATAACATCATGTTTTTACAAGCTGCCTCTTCACTGGATGGCATTTGACAGCAGAATCCACTGTATTTTTGATCCCGTCTCATAAAGACACTTAGGAAAGAGCACTCCAGACCTGCTTCCGAAAGCTGCAAGGACGACGGGATAAGCGTGTTTGAAGTGAGTGGGAGGGGAATTCACAGTAATGTGTCTTCGACTGTAGTGAAGCCAGCTAGGGAGATTCCTCTAGCTGGCTTCTCTGTGGACAGATCAGATGAACCGAAGAAAGGAGAGAGTGGTAGCAGAATGACCACTGACCAGGACTTAACGCCCACCCGGGGGGCAAAGACAGTTCACAGACTGGGCTGTGGTCTGGGGAGTCATTAGGAAGGACCTGAATTCAGAGTGTCTTTGGAGGTAGAGAGGACAGAACTTACTACAGGATTGAATGTAAGAACGAGAAAAGGAGAGGATTTTTGGTTTTTTTTCTTGATGAAATATGTAGTACATGTTCCATATACGAAGTCTGGAAAATTCAGGGAACTGTGACCAGGCTATCTGATTTAATGTGTGAACCTGGCTTTTTCTTGAGCAGGAAGGATTCTATTATTAACTGTTTGAAGGTTTGAATGCATCCTAATTTATAGGCTTGGAGAATTATTCAAGTTTTAGAAAACCAAAATAAGAGAGAAAAACTGTTTTTACACTGTGTAATGCAGAATTTTCTGAACCTACTTTATTTTGGAATCTTGTGTTTTTCTGATGGTTGTTTTGGACAACTTCTACTCCGTGTCCCCATTGGTTATCCCCAGAAAACATGACTTACCCTCCCTGAATCTTTCCCCTGGTCTCCCAATCTTCCCTTTCCATGGAGACAGCAGCTCTGCACCTTGTAAGCTCAGGCCTGATTCCTTGGTGCATCAGCGCCCTTAGGTCTTCGTGGGAACTTGAAGACTCAATCTTGTACTGGTTTTTACCCTTTCTCTTAATACCCTAGGAGGCAAGTGTAGGCTAGATTGCATCATTCTCTATTTTTTAAAAAAATATAACCCAGAGTTGCTTTCTCTACCAGATCTTTTTATTGAAGAAGTGGGGAATTTGTGTAAAATTTTGATAAAACTGACTTTGTCTCCCAAGTACACTTTCTCTTCATGTAGAAAGTGACAATCTCACGAGCGTGAACTGCACAGATAACATATAACTGGCAGAGATTGGGCAAACTGAGATTTAAGCCCAAGAGTGCACATGTAAATGCTTAGAAATGTGTCTACTTGAGATTCTTTAGTTTACAGGTCAGTTTGGCAATTTAATTTGGTATTTGAGAGCAATGATGGTGGGTATTTGTGTGGATTCAAATATTCGGGGAAGTGGGGTATGGTGCAATAAAGAAAAACAAATTTTGTCTTTATATGACTTGAAGTTGTCGAAACTGTCAAGAAGAAAAAACAGCTCATCTTGTTTTTAGTATTTTGGGTAGATAGTGGTAATAATCATAATGAATATTCCTGCACTCTGGCAGACATAGATACTTTTGGTATCATTAAGGCAGACGTGGTATGCCTTACACTCTGCTTAATTTTAAGATTTTAATAAAGGGAAAAAATCTGCAGAAAGTGTGGTACATTATCACACTTAAGGAAGCCAATTAAATTAGTCTCCTGACACAGGCTGCTTTATAAACTCATTTATCACACAGCTTAGCTTGGTCTGACCTTTCTACTCCTCCTTGGATAAGGATAGTAGCAATTTCTCAGTAACAAAATTATTGATTTTTTTTTTGACAGAGCATCTTTTCTTTCTTTTCCATACTTCCATTCTGTTATCACCTTATCAGACACACGGGGAGCCCCATTTACATGCCGGCAAGAAAAATTCTGCTTGGAAGGCTATGGGAAGCTGTATCTTAATGTTTGCGCTAATTACCCACACCCAACAATTTATGAAGGCATCTTGCTCGATATGGAGTGTTTCTGTTATTCAATAACAGAAGAAAGCGTTGATTATCTGCTGAAGCTTGTCATGCTCGCCAGGCAAATGCCAATCCTCTGTCCATTGTTGTTGAACTCTTTGACCCCATGAACTCTAATACTTTTTCTGCTGCATTTTAACACTCTCTGCCACATACTAAGTGACGATCTGTTTGTCGCCCACCATAATGACATAAAATATTTGCCTGGCTGGTTGAGAATATTCCCCTTTATTAAGAATTTCTCACAGTTTGGCCAAGGTATCTCTTCCCATGGAATAATAACCAGGTGAAAATAGCACATTTCCAGGCTTGAGAAATTTAAGGAAATTAGCTCTCTTATTGTGAAAACTTTATTTAAAATTAGTCTTTGTAAAAGATAAAGGTTTTTCCCAGAAAAATAAAGAAGGGAGCAGTCAAAAATAGAAAATAAATGTGTTAAGAATCCATTGTACACTGGAACCTGTGCTGAGAGTACCTATTATTTCTTCCAATACCTGAGATGGGTCTTTAGATTCTGCTCTACAGGTGGTAAATTGAGGCTCAGAAAGGCCAAATAACTCAGATGGTTAGCGATGGTGGGTTAGCCTGAGATGTAACATAGAGTCCATTGGATGGACTTCCATCTCTTCCCTCTCCACTATGCCTTCGCAGTTTCTCACATGACCAACGTGGTCTTCATAACCTGGGAACTTGAGGTACCTGGTAACCCAACTGGCTCTGATCTGCATGATTCCCTGACTTCTTCTCAGTGGTGGCAGTGAAGTGGCAGGAGACTATTACCCTGTGTAACACAAAACTCTTGCTTATAGCCAAGAACAACTGGTTTACCAGTGGAGGTGACAATTCCAAGTCTTTTACAGGCGCCTTCACAGGGAGATAGAAATTATTGCTGCTTCCTAACAATGGTGGCCTTTGTTTTTTCTTGGTAGCTGGGCTTTTGTTTTAGGGTAAAATGCTATTCCACATCTGCCTCCGTGTTAGTGGTACCGCTGTTGATAACCATGCGGGCCAATTAAAATAAATGACTGATTGAACCCAAAAGTAGCATTCCTCGTGGCACATGTTTTTAAGAATATCAAATGGTAGGAGGAGGTCTTGTCTCTTTAAACTGTGTTAACATTCCCTAAACACAGTCTCATGGTCTCAGGATAACTCCCAAAGGACTGGGAAGCTCTAGCACAAGTAGAAAATATGTCTGTAATAGGATCGAGAGTAACAATCAGTGTCAAGAATTTTCTTTGTTTCTGGGTTTTTTGCTTTTTAAAAATGGGGTCTACCTATGTAGCACAGGCTCTCCTTGAACTCACTATGTAGCCCAGGCTGGCCTCATGCTCACAGCCATCTTCCTGGCTCAGCCTCCTCAATGCTGGCATTACAAGTGTGCCAAGTCACTCAGGAATTCAAAAGATAACTGTATAAAGGGATTTCTCTCACTGCAATGCCTACATTGTTGACCTAAGCTAAGGTTAAAGTCACCAGGTACCTTATTCTGGTAGAAGAAACATGGATTGAGTAATTAAGTTCAATGTTTCCTAACAATTAAGAACACTAGGAATCCAAAGTAATCTCAAATGTTAAAAGCTACTTTTTCCTGACTACTAAGGTAATGCAATTTTACTAAAACTTTTAGAAAATGTACACAAGAGAAGAAAATGATCTATGATCACTGGCGTCCTACTGGTTACAATTCTTAGTCACGAAATGAAACGCACTGTCATTTCTTCAAGTAGAAAGGGTTTTGCTGAAAACATGACTAATAGCTTAGAAATCCACAGAAAAGCCTGGTGAGCAAGACTGGAAGGAAGAGCAGGCAAAGTGACAAAGAGAAGTTGACATGCCAGAACTGGAGGCCAGGCAGCACTGAGGAAGAATTCTGTGGGGCTTCCAGGTGGCCATGGTGAAGACCTGCTACAGAGGCTTCTGCTGTGGTCACTGCCAGCCCAGCCGGCCTGGCACCTGGGGCTGTGTCACCCACACAGCTGGTGGTGTAGTCAGGGTTCACAAAGAAAACAATTTAATACAGGATGCATAACTTATAGTATTATTTTATAGTAGTCTTCCAAAGAGTCAATCACAAAAAGTGCAGGAAATCTATCCACACAGTAAAGACCTAGAGAATCCAGCTGAGGGCCTGGATCCCAAGGCAATGTCCTGCGTGAGTCCAGCTGAAGACCTAGAGCCCATGACAATGCCTCCTGTGAGTCCAACTGCAAACTGCAGCCCACGACAATGTCTCATGCAAGTCTGTTTCATGGATCTGTGCTGGGAAGGCCCAGAGGTCTTCAGTAGAAGGTAGAAAGTCTGTGCCAGCGGGGTGAAGGATCTGTGCCAGCAGACTGAGCCACAGTCATCGTCAGCAACAAGGAGGTCCGGAGCTCCTCCGACAATGAGAACAGCCAAGTTCATGTCAGGAAGCCAGCAGGACAAGCTTCTTCTAGAGACTGAACAGCACACATCTTCCCCTCCAGAACTAGGAAGTGATGCTCAAAGTAAGGACCACAGCTCCCCCAAAGTGAACCGCAGTCATTCTCAGTAACAAGGTCCTGAACCCCTCTGATGATGAGGACAGCCAAGTTCATATCAGGAAAGAAGCTCAACAAGCTCCTCTGGGAGAACCCACCGCAGCAGGAGAACCAAGAGCAGCAATTTCTTCCTCTCCAGTTCTCCTTCTTATGCTGACAACAGTCCTCAGGTGGGCCCTCCACACCCCGCACCACACTGATTCAGTTCAGCTGGGTGTTACAGGCTGCCCGCCAGGTGTCAATGCACCACAGCCAGAGAGGTTTATAAGTCAGGGTTCTGACAGAGCCAATAAGGCGTGATCAAGATTTATGGAGACTGATTATACCTTTAAACTGTATAACTGCAAATGTGTACTAGTAGAAATAAAAAATGAATTAAAAATCTATTCCAGTCAAAATCCTCCCCTTCACTTCAAACTTCCTGGTCGCTTCCTGGCCACTCTCTGAAGCAGCTCTGGAGTTTGCTTTCCTCTTTATAAGGACTGACAAAAATGACAGTGAATGCTCCTGCCGAGAGCCATCCAATGGAAGGCAGCTCGGAAACACATGACGCTGCGTCCTCCTCCACCTCATTCACCGGATGTGGCAGCAGGGACTTCCGGTTCTTCCCCGGAGGCACAAGGACCAGGAAAGCAAAATGTTTTAAATAGATTCAGGACATCAAGGCAGCTGCGACAGCACAACTAAAGACGTTGAGAGCTGCTTCAGTAAGTGGCAGGGAGGAAGAGATGAGTGTGCTGAAAGCAATGGGGAGGATGCTGTGGGAGACTCGTGGCAGTAGGTCTAATAAATTTTAAACATTTAAATATTCACCATGTGTTTCAATCACATATACATATTCTATATGTGTATCAGAGAAAAAGATGGAGATGGAGATGGAGAGGGAGATAGACGAGGAAGAGGAAGGGAAGGTAAAGGAAGGAGGAAGAGGGAAGAGGAAGGAGAAGGAGAAGAAGAAAGGGGAGGAGAGCAGGAGAGAGGAGGGGAGAGGAGAGTCCCTGACTTACGCTATCCCAGAGGCAGAAAAGCCCCTCCACAGCCTGCGAGCCGGCACCTCTCCATCCCGGGGTTTTCAGAGATCCCTCCAGACACACCCAGAAGAACACCTCCACCAACGGTTCATGCTCCCTAAGGCAGTCAAGATGATGCCGAAAATGAGCTCCCAGACAGGGCTTCTGCCGTCCTTGCCCTGTGGGTCACTGGCTTCCAGTTCCCAGGCACCTGCTCCACCCTGGCCACACGCCTGTCTCGGGGGTGCAGGAGCGAGGGTGGCAAGGCTGTTGGGTTGTGGCCTCTGTAAATGTAGCACACTCGCCTTGCACCTGCAGGGCCCCGTGGTGGGTGAATCCCCCACACCTGGAAAGGAGCTTGGACGCTTGGTCCATAGTGTGCACGTTGCTTTTGCACCATGAGCTCGCATGGCTTTATGTAGCCCTGTGGCCCGCTTTTCCCTCCTACATGCCGTTGGGTCTGTTTTCCTAAAACATGAACTCTTTTTCAAAGTTAAGCTTTTCAGAACTGGGTAATAATGGTATTGGTTTAATCAGCAAAAACCATGTGCTATATTAATTGTCCTCAAGAAGGTTTAAAGGAGTTACAAAGCAGAAGCATCAGACTCGGAACAGAAGCAACTGGATTCTTTTTCTGGCCATGGCCAGCAGTCAGCAGAAGGTGGTGTCCTGCGCTGTTGCCTCCCCGACAGGACACTGCCACAGACGGTCTCAGTCACTTGCAAGGGGAAGACTGAGCAAAGGTAGGGGCAGGAGCTGTCTCTGCCCAACACACTGGGGTAGGTGAGACACAGGCCCAGCCACAGAGGTGGAAACAAGCTCAGCCCAAGAGCAAGGAACACACGTCTGACCTGGCTGTGTCGTCAGCAAGGGAGAGTCCAGAAGCTGCTGGCACTCACGGATAGAAAGTCCCAGCCTTTGGCCTGAGGCTCAGGAGTAACATGGGACTGAGAAAGAAGAAGGACTTTAGGTTTAGAAGGACTAATAATAAATGAGATGCCAAGATGAGCACACAAAATATAAGGTCTGACTGAAAACTATGGTGTATGCTTACATTTTTTGTAAAAAATGTAAAGACAATTCATTTAAAATGAATTACAGTGAAAGACACATTGCCACGAACACCCCTGAAAATCCTCCCCCTTGCCTTGGACACACTCATCCCATTGATCTGGGTGCTTTCCGCAGCAGCTCTGAAGTGCTCTTTCCTGAGTGTCTTTACTTGTGCTGTCCTGGGTGCCTTGATGTCCTGAGTTGATTCAAAATGTTTCCCTTTCCTGGTCATTTTGAGTTTGGGAAAGAGCCAGAAGCCACACAGTGCCAGATCCGGTGAACGAAGTGGACGAGGACACAGCGTTGTGTCTTTGCATGGCTGCCTTTCCACTGGATGGCACTCAGCAGCAGCATTCACTGTACTTTTGATCACAGCTCATAAAGACACTCAGGAAGGAGGACTCCAGAGCTGCTGCAGAAAGCAGCAGGAAGGATGAGACACGTGTGTCTGAAGGAGGACTTTGAAGCAGGGAGGAGGACTTTGAGGCATATTAATGGCAATATGTATTTTAGTCTAACAAAAATTTTTCAGAAAATGTAAACATTCACTGCATTTTTCATTACCCCTTGTAAAGCAGCAAGTACAAGACCAGCTAGAGAGCTGGAGCAAGTTCTGCAACTGCAGTAGCAGAATTAAGGCACCATCCCACTCCCAGGCTGGTGGCCCGTACTGGATTTCAGGCTCCATCTCTTTAAATCCTTCCTGGTGAGGGATGGGCCTGGGAGCACAGCTGGGAGAAGATGTTGGCAGAGCAGCTTCAAATGACTCCTGGTGGCTCCCGAGGGAGGACGGCTCAGGGCTGAGAACAAGGCCACTGGAGATGAGCTCTGTTAGCTGAGGTCCTGCACCTGTGCATCCAGTGATTAGGCTGCAAAGACGGAACACAGATCCCAGGTGAGTTGCAGCTCCAAGGACATGTGCTGAGGAAACCAGGCCTGCTGAGACCATGGAGACCCAGCTGACCTGTTCTCCTTGGGATGCCATAAATGGCTACTTTCTCCTCCTGTTCTGTTGGAATGCGGTGTTCTGATCCCTGTGGAAGCCTGAAAAGAAGAGTTTCTGCTATCCCAGCCACACACAGCTCAATTCCTTTATCTGGGAGACCTTTATCTTTTAGAGTTTGCAACTTGTTGACTGGTGAAAGATCCAATAAATCAACAGAGAGCCAAAACTGTACATGGAATTAGAGGCTGATGCTCTTTGAGGGAATTTCACTGGAGGAGAAACTGTCCTACTTCATGCAACTTTTTGCTTTCTGTTGATCTCCTTCCTGTGGTTGGGACAGTATACCTGACAAAAACAACTTACAGGAAGAAATGTTTTAGCTACGGTTTCAGAGATTTCAGTCCATGGTCAGCTGGCTCCAGTATAGAAACATCACGGGTGTGGCGGTGGAAAGGTGCTCACCTCATGGCAGTCAGGAAACAAAGCAGAGGAAGAGCTTGAGAGGCAGACACATCATTTAGAGACACATGGCTCTTGGACCTACATCCTCCAATCAGGGCCCACTCAGCTATGGTGTCATCATGATCTGATCACCTTCCAAAGCCCACTTTGGAACACAGGAGCCTTCTGGGGGACATTTTCAAGCCCAACCAAAACATGCAGTAATGTGGTGGAATTTTAGTGGCAAAAAAATATTATTCGTGGGATACGTTAATAGCACGTTTTGCCATGATTAACAAGAGAGAATGGCACATGGACCCCAGGGTGACTCCAGTTACCTCCACGCAACTCCATCCGTGCCCGGCTGGCTGACTCTGCAGAGGACTGGCTGTGAGCCTGGCCACACGGCCCCCCAGTGAGCTGTCGTCACCGCCATCTCTCAGGAGATGCGTCACGGGTACCTGCAACCACTGGGCTGACCTGCCCTTTAAAAATAGATGTTTCTGTACTCTAGAAGCTCCTGCTTTTCTTCCTCTTTATCACTGCCAGCTGAGTCTGCGCTGATGGTAGGAGGAGGTTTCGGAGGTTTTCCACCGCAAGGTTATTTAAAGTTCTTTGAGCTGTCGCCAGACCTTCATTTAGCATTTTAATAAACTTCCTGGGCCAAGGAGTAATTTTCCTGTACCCTCTTTGTCCTCAGCGTGAAGTAATAGTACAAAAGAGGGTCATCCTTTTTAGGCCAGTCATCTGCACCAATTATAAAATTATCCTTGTGAATAACCAGATAGAAGATCGGGGTACAGAAAAGCGGGGAGCAGGTTCCTTTCCATGATTCACATTGAGAAGAGGTTTTGTAGACACATCAAGGATTTGAGAAAGTGCCAACAGAAACATTTTTTTATGCAGTTAGTTAGAAAGGACATTTTAAAAATTGCACACCCAGTCAAGCTACAGAAAGATAAGTAGAATTAAATTGCCTGGACGCTCGCCTCTGAGAGGTGCCCTGTTGGGGCCGCTAAAGCCAGGGGAGCCCACAGACTCGCTTGTTTACACTGTGATATGGAAATCGGCCTCCAAGGATCCCCAGAGGATGTCTTTGGAACCTGCATCTTCGGGTTCAGTGTGATGTCACTTTTTCAGCATTTTCTAGGCATCAGGCCAAAACTTGGTTTCGGGAAAATATTGCAAAAATGTTTAAAATAATATGCATGAGGTTTGTGAAAGCCAAGGAATGGCTGTCTGCTCCGTCCCCAAAGGAGATTTCAAGACACAATCAATGTCACACCGTTCAGATAGAATAAACACTGTTCAGATAGAATAATTACCAGCCTTTCCCTTCCCTTCCCTTTCATGATTAAGCAGAGTCCTAGTCCCTCTGCAGGCTTCACCCAGAGCATGAAAGTGCTGCTCTTACAAAGTTGCCCCTCTGGGCGTTTATAGGAGCCGGGCAGATTCACGGGTTCCTGAATGGCTTGGCCCTGGGCGCTATTTGACGTGAAGAGGCTTCCATGTAGCGATTAGCTTTTTCTGTGTCTTTTTGTTAGATTGAGGTAGAATGGAATTATCCAGGCTGGCCTCACACCACGTGCAGAGTTCTTTGCAAATGTGTCCCAGCGTCAAGTTGATATCATTGACTCCTGCCTGCTTAAACCCGAGCTCAGGGCTGGCAGTTTGGCTCAGTGGCTTAAGCACCTGCCCTGGCAGGCATGAGGTTGTGAGTTCAATTCCCGGTGCTGCAAAAAAAACAAAAACAAAAACAAAAAACAAAACAAAAAAAAAACCCCGAGCTCAGAGAGCCCTGGGCGACAGGATGGGGTCGTGGGAGCCCGCACAGAAGGGAATGTGGGCAGGACCTGCAGTGAGATGGGAAGGCGGAAGCCGTGTTGGAGTGACACCAGGGGCATCTGTGGTCAGATCGCACCCTTATTTCTTTGCAGGAGACACTCAAAGTATTATGTGAATTGAATCAAAGTTATTCTTACAAAGACTGTTGGAAGGATGCGATGTGATTATTAAATTTTAATTTGCACTAGTTCACGTCTGATGGACATCACAGTTATATTCCTCGTGGGTAGCGGATGTTACCGTATTGCTATTCATATTGTTCTATGCCCCTCCATCTTTATTCCCCTTCTTCTTCTGTCCCATTTATGAAAGATCCATTCTCCCTGCTTCTGGTATCTTTTATTTTTCTGTTTAAGTTTTTTATACTTTGGGTTTCTCCTATATGAGAAACCAAGTTATATTTAATTAAGTATGTATGTCTGATGTGTTTCACTTAAAGTCACGGTTTCAAAGTTCACCCATTTTCCTATGCAAGACTCACCTTTATTCTTCTTTATAGCAGAGTAGTACTCCAGTGTGTGACTTAAAGAGACAGGGCTGCTATCCCATTGTATTTTAGTGATTTTGATAGCTTAGAAATGGACACACTGAATGAGCGACCCTGGCAGAGTGCAAGCAAGTACAATTTTACTTCTCTCTTGCCTGCTCCGGTCACTTAAAACACACACTGCAGGCCTCACACACCATGTGTTGAAACCCATTCTTGGTGGACAATGAGTTTCTCCCCTGCATTTCTGCACAGATTACCATGTATCTACATACTCACCTCTACACAGGTACATATACACACACATGCACACACAAACACATGCATATAAATAGATACATTCTTGGCTAACATAATGTTGTGTTGGGCCATTCACGGACTGCAGGGTGAGAGAACAAAGCCTCACCAAGAAGCAGGCAACCCCCTGTGAACCAATGCCATGTTCTGGCTGCCTGCTCAAGTGGGGACAGCCAGACGCCAACCTCTCCCCGTGAGTCAGCGCCATTTGTGGACCGTGGGGTAAGAGAACAAAGCCTCACCAAGAAGCAAACCCTCCCTGCAAACCAGTGCCATGCACGGGCTGCCTGCTGAAGTGGGGACAGCCAGACCCAAGCCCTGTCTGGCACGCAGGTTGGCAAACCAGAAGAGCCATTCCCCACCCCATAACTGACCAGCTGATCTGGAGAAACACAGGCTACGATGATAGCTATTAGGGTGAAATGCAAGTTGATGCCTGGGGTGTTTGGGTGTTTCACTGACTTTGCAGGTGTAGGGCCAGTGGTCTGACCATCTATTCAGAGGATGGCGGTATGCAGTGTGGTATCTAGGGGGGATCTCCTTCTGAGGGTGGTAGCAATTGTTAATTCCCTATTGCCTTGTTTTGAAGTCCTGCATCATTTTCATTGTTTTGTTGGGTTGGGGTTTGTCCTGTTTTGTTTTGTTTGATTTTGTTGTATCTAATGGCAAGAGCAGCTATTTCAAAGATAGCGAGATATACTATGGTAGCCAATTTGGATTTACTATTGTCTTGTTTTGAAGACCATTTTTGCATTCATCATTGTGCTTTTGTTGGTTCTATTCTGTTCTGTTCTGTTTGATTTTCACTATGTCTGAGGGTATCTGCAGCTATTTTGAGGGCAGCAAGAGGCACTATGGTAACTACTATTGATTTCATATAGTTTTGAAGTCCTGTGTCACTTACACTGGTTTGTTTTGATTGGTTTTATTTTGTTTTATTTTCCTTGGTTTTATCCTCTTTAAAATAAAAAAAAAGAGTTTTGCCAATTCCCAGCACAAAAAAAAAAAAAAAAAAGACAAAATGTTGTGGCCATCTTTCATTAAAGAGACTTAGGTCAGTAATTTAAATGTTGAGTTTTGTGTTATAGTTAAAACTTGAGAAGCTGTGCAAGCCATGCAGCTTCCAGGAAGAGAAAAGTCAGCACCTCCTTTGAGCCTACCTGCACTCGGGCTGAGAATCAAGCCCCCCACCCCCATAAGCAACCCATTGGTTCGGAGGACAGGCTGAGTTAAAGTACACAAAGCAACTAAATGCTTGTATTGTTTGCTTGACTTTGCAGGCCTGGGGCCGGCAGTCTGAGCATCTCTTGGGAGGATGACAGTATGCAGTGTAGCAAATATGGGGAATTTCCTTCTATCTTGTCTTTGAAATCCAATATTATTCTCACTGTTTTGCTTTGCTCTGATTGTTTTGCTTTATTCAATGTTTTGTTTTTACTGGTTTTATTTTTGTTTTGTTTTTGGTTTGATTTTGCTATACCTGATGGAATGGATGACTATTGTGAAGATAACAAGATATACTATGGTAGCTACTGTTGTTTTCCTAGTATCCTGCTTTGAAGTTCTGTACCAATTCTGCTGCTTTGTTTTGATTGACTTTGTTCTGTTTTGTTTTGTTGGATTTTACTATCTTAAAAAAAAAAAGCTTGGCACATTGACTTAAAGTTAACTGTTTTCTCAGGGGTTAGAGATGCATCTGCATGGTACAGGATTGTGTGTGAGACCTTGGGTTCGATCCTCAGACCTGGGGGGAAAAAAACTCTCTACTACTTTGTGCCTTCAATGGGAAATGTGAGAACGTGGCTGATTCCCTCTTTGCCTTCCCTCCTCTGACTCTTCACTGTTACTTCTAACTTTTCTAGAGCTCGGATATGCGTGGGGGAGAAAAGAAAAGATAAGAAAACTGAGGAAGGTTTGATGTGACTTGCCAACTCCTGCTGGTGTTGCTCTGTTTTAAAGTTTCTTGTCATGAAAAAGCCATTTAAAAAAAAATGGAACAGGTTAGGGATGTAGTCCAGTGACAGAGCACCTGCTTAGCATGTTCAAGTCCCTGGCTTTTATCCCAAGCACCAAAAAGAAGACAAATTAAATAAATGAGGTAATTTTAGATAACTAGAAATATTTTAAGGACCACAATACAGGAAGACCTGATGGGGATGATGGAGATTAACCATCTGGTTTGATGGTTAAGGAAAGCCTTGTAAGGTGGTACATTCATGCAGAGGCCATCACAATGAAGAAAACATCAAAGCAAAACATAAACAAGCATGAGCAAAGGCCCTGGGGCCTGGCAGCTGGATGCACCCTTGCAGCAAATGAGTTACCATGGACCAAGCAAAGTGAGGGAGCACAGCATTACATGATAAGTTTAGAGAGCTGGGTGGGGGCCAGCTCACCAAGAGACTGTCAGGCCACACTGCTTGGATGTTATTAATCAGGAAACCTCTGATGGAAGTTAAACTTAGAAGGGTTTGTTTGCTTCCTTGGGGGAGATAGAGAATGTGGACAGGCCAGGAGGAGAGAATGGCCATGAACTGAACCAGGGGGCACACTGGAATACGGGAACAAGTGCACACATTTGACATGTATTTTGGAGATGACAGCAGTAACTAGCATGTATTGAACATATGATGTGCATTGATTTCTGCTCTGATCTCCTAACAACTCATTAATCACTAGTATTATCCAGGCATTTGTTTTGTTTCCATTGTTCGGAAAAAAATACCTGAGTGCAGGGACTTTTAAAAGAAGAGGACTCAAAATCTCAGTGTTGGCAGTTCGAGGGCACAGCACGGTATCAGCTGGCTTTGTGAGATCCTGGGGTGGATGTGTTACAGTGGTGACAATGCCCGCAAGACAGACCCAGAAGCTGGGAAACTGGAGAGAGATGGCCGGAACAGACTTGGTCTTCTGTAACAGCCCTCTGATCAGAACCATCTGGGGCCCCACAAGGACTACCTCAAGTCACTAGTGCTCAATCATGCTAATGGCTTAACACCTTACCCCTGGCCCCAGCTCTTAAGTGTAGCCACAGGGGACCAGCTCTCCAGCTCACAAGCCATTGGGTGACAAGCCACATCCGAACTGTGAATTAGATACATTGTTGTCCTTGTCTTACAGAAGAGATGATTTGATTGAGGGTGATTAACTTGCCTAAGGTGATCAAGTTGGTACATGGTGAAGCCAGGATCTGAACCCACCAGCTATGTTCCAGGGCTGCTGTTCTTAACCACCTACTTCTCTCTTGCCAGGAGAGCCATGGAGGCGACGATGGAGTAAAAGCTGGTGGTTGCAGGAAAGGAAGAAAAGGAAGAACTCGGGTTTTTGGGTTGAGCATCTTGGAAGATAGTGATTTATTAAGATCAGAAATATTAGGGAAACTACGGGTCTAAGAATAAGTGTGTGTTTGGTGGGCCATGGTAGTAGAAGAGGAATCACATGTTATGTTTTATAAACATTATTTTGGAGATCTCAGGTAGATGAATGTAGGAAGCTATGGTTTAGGAGCTAGGTAGGGACCAGAGAGACTAACTGAGGACTTGTTGGTAGAGTTGGTATACAAAGCCAGAGTCTTAGAGGAAATACATCAGAAAAGGAAAGGATAGACTATGCTCAAGCCCTGGTGCCCGAAATGGGGAGAAGCAGTCAAGGAGGCAGAAAAAGAGTCAGCAATGTGGGAGTAAAGTCATTAGAGTGTGATATCCTGAGATTGTAAGACAACTATTCCACAATACAATTTACTGAGCCATCTGTCCTTTTCCTCTCTGATCTGCCATCATTATCTTGAACATTTGCTCCCCTAGTTATCCAGGTTTGTTTCTAGATTGTTCTACAGTACTTCTCTATCCTTCCATAGTCACAAATTGCTGTCCAAATTGTCCCCGCTCTGGCTGGCATTAGGCTATAGTTCGCAAAAACTCTCTGCTACCCTCACTTGTTATTCTCTTTTAAGTCTGCGCCAACCTGCCGTGTCTTGACAGCCCCATGGAATGGAAGTGAGTTCCCACCATGATTTTGGGGTGTACTGACATGCTCAGATCACTGAGCCCCTCACACCAGGCAAGAGAAGGGTTTGCTTTTCTTCCATTCAGATTTTGTTTTGTTTTTCAGATTCTTTTTCCTTTGTGCTCAACATTGATTTCTAGTTGTCTTCATGGAGGTTGAGCCTGCTCACTCCTAAGTTTATTCCCAGATATTTCGTGGTTCTAGTTGCTAACACAGATCACTCCCTTTTATTACATTCCATAACTGATTATCCTGGGTTTAGCAGCGCTCCTGTTCATAACTGTCGATACTAACTAACTCCAGCCACGTAAGCTAAGTGGGAGTGGAAAGAAGCGCACAGGTGTTGGTTTCAGTGCTAGCGCTCTGTCATGAGGACAAGCACCTGCGAGCATCGCTGTAAGAGGAGGAAGAGGGTCCTCAGGCTGGAGGTTCAGACTTTCAGTCCACCACTGGCTGGCTGTGCTGCCTCACGCCTGCAGCGGACGTCATGGAGAAGCTGGCAGCAGAGGAGGGCTGGCTCGCCATGGTGCCGGGAAGCACGACAGAGACAGAAAGGGCCAGGGCACCCAAGACCCACTTCAAGGACACCCAGTCACCCAGTGCCATCACCTCCTTCCGCTAGGTGCTGCCTCCTCCAGATGCCCCCGACTCAACCGTGTCACAGGCTGGGGACCAAGCTGCCACCACATGAAGCTTCGGGTGATGCTCAAGGTCCAAACTGTGTGGATTGATTGAAGAGAAATTGAACTGCAGGCACAGAATGGGTATCACTTCCTATGAGAAAGGAAAAGCTATTTTCATGAATACATTTGATAA
>RJWM01005599.1:0-90699 GCA_004363535.1 Dasyprocta punctata
TCATCAGCTTGCCAAATTGAATATTCACAACAGCACTCCACCATCAAAAGTAGCAATGTACACATGTGATCGGGTCCAAACAAGTCCCAAAGGCAAAAGTCAAGGAAATGGCCCAAATTCTCAGTTTCCAGACTTGTTGTAGTGCTGTCTTTCTCAAATCTGCACCTATGACCTTTTAGAGAGTCTTCTTCAAACAGCTGACAGTTTGGTTTATAAGTGGTTCTGTGCAGCATGCAGGCACCACCTGAAAGTGGACAGCTATAGCATTACAATTCCTAAGATAGCTCTGATTGACAATAGCAAAGGGACATCTTTGCAGAACTTTGGACAGGTACCTGGTAGTGTATTCTTCAGGAAAAGGGAAATGGACAGGTACGTGGTTATAGAATCATCCCTAGGTTGTAGCCCATGGTTGCGCTAAATCTGACTATGCCTCACTAAATAGGCAGAGGATATGAAAATACTTCTACCTCATATAAATTTTCACAAAACGGTAATTTAAGCAGGGGAGGACTGTAACAATCAAGCACATAGATGACCTTTTGCAGGAATACCAGTCAGTATCTTTCCCTAGCTGATTCTGTCATTGCCTTATGGACTCATGAACGTAGTGTCCATAGTGGCAAAGATGTGGACTATGCCCTGAAACATGAACTTTGATCACTGAACACCTCTGTAGATTCTGCCTTCCCTTCTACACCTTGTCCCAGTCTTTTTGTTCCAGAATGATCTCAGCCAAAGCAGTGACTCAGGTCACACCTACCTTTATGTTAACTAACTCACTGTGAGCTCTTTTGAGTTGACTTTTGGATGTCTTAGGAAATTTTTGATGTGCTATAAAGTTTGGGTATTTTTTTTTTGTATGTGGATATCCAGTTGTTCTAGTATATTTATTGAAGACACAACTCTTTCTCCACTTACTTGCTTTTGCATTTTTGCCAGAAATCAATTGTCTGTTATGTCAGTATTTATTTTGGGGGGCTTCATATTGGTATCTTGGTGGTTTGTTTATCTTGATATCAATGCTGTTCTGTCAAGATTCGTGTAACTTTGTGATAAGTTGTGGAATTGGGGAGGGTTGGGGCTCTAATTTTGTTCCTGTATCAAAGTTATTTAGACTATTCTGAGTCTTTTGTATTTCTATAGAAATGTAAGAATCAAAAATGTTAATTTTTATGAAAAATGATGCTGGCATTTTGACAAGGAATTGTGTTTCATGATCTTTATTACTTTTTTGTATTTGTTCTTTGTTTTATTCTGTCTTTTATTTCTAATTTCTTAAGGAAAGATACCAAGGTATTTTATAACTTTGTTATTTTCTAATAAATGTACTTGGTTTAAAATTTTTTTTTAAATAAATGAACTTTGATTCACTATAGCTAAATTGGTCATTGTTGAGTGCCAGTCTAGAAACCAACACTGAAACCCTGATATGGAATCATTCCCCAGGGTAGTCTACCAGTGACCAGGTAGCAGGTTGACTGCATGGGGTCATTTCATTCATGGAAGGAACAACATATTGTCCTTACTGGAGTAGGCAGTTATTCTAGGTATGGATGTGCCTTCCTTACACACAAAGCTTCTGCCAAAGCTACCATCCGTGTGTGGCATATGTATACATATAATAATATATATATAACTTTATATACTGTTGCAGTATTTCACACAGCATTGGTTTTGACCAAGGGACTCGCTTTCCAGCCATAGAAGGGAAGCATGGAATGTATCAATCTTATCATGTTTCTGCCATCCTGAAGAGGCTGGTATGATAGAATGGAAAAATCTTTTGAAGATGCAATTATAGTACCAGTTGGTTACTAATACTTTTCAGGTCTACGTTTTTCTTCTAAGGGCTATCTATGCTCGAAAACAGCATCCAATAAGTAGTACTATTTTTCCCATATCTGAAATTGTGCCTAGTGATACACTAGAAAATTTTTGCTTTCTAGTCCCATAATCTTATGCTCTGCTTACTTGGAAGTCTTAGTTCCAGAAGCATAACTATGTCTAACAGAATATACAATAATGGTTTAGTTGAACTGGAGGTTAAGACATCCTGTACATGTCTCTAAGTCAACAGACTAAGAAATGAAGTTACAGTGTTAACATGGGTGACTCATACAGACTACCAAGGGGAATTAGACTAGTATTCCATAGGGAGCAAGGAAGAATGTGTCAGAAAGACAGATGACCCCTTAGGGTATCTCTTAGTATTATCATGCATTGTGAGAAAGTCAATGGAAAACTATAGTAATCCAATCCAGGTAAGATGACAAATGACGCTTTAGGAATGAATGGTAACCCTGCTACATAAAGACCCAAGAGCCACTGATATGCTTGCTGAAGGCAAAGTGAATACAGAATGGATAGTAGACAAAGGTAACTATGACTGTAAGCCCATTTACAGAAGCAGGACTGTAATGTCACAAAACTTCTTTATTTTGTTAAGTAGTGTATTTTAATATATATAAACATATATATTAAGCAAATATCTTTGTGTCTTCTCTTATAGTCTTTGATCATGTAACATAAGATTCATTGTCTTTATATAATTACTTAGGTATTGTTAAATTTGCATCACAGTATTTAAGTTATGGAGTGTCAGAAGAGTACACATCACTCAAGAAACTTTCCTCCCTCTTTTAGAACAGAATTAGCTCATTTTCAGTTGTAGGTAGGTTAATTCCAGTACATTAGGCAAAAATATGACTTTGTTATTTTTCCTTAATTAGAAATGAAGTATGCATTAAGGAGATGTGTTTGAGTGTCATGTTAACAAGTTGTACTGCTTAATCTTGATTTTTGACTCGATGAGATTGAGGAAGATCTAGAAAATTGACTAAGCGCATGTCCGCTGGGTGCCATCTGTGAGAGTGTTTCCAGAGGAGATTGTATGCAGGTCAGTGAACTGCGTGGGAAAGACACTTTGTAAATATGGACAGCTCCATGCAGTAGGCTGATATCCAGGACGTCAGCCTGTTTTGTGTTACTGCTCTTATTTTCTCCTGTTGTTCTCACCTGCAAACATCAGACTCCAGATTCTTGTGTGTGTGTATATGTGTGTCTGAACTCAATATATAGTTCAGACTTGTCTCTAACTCATGACAATCCTCCTGCTCAACCTCCTTAGTGCTGGGATTACAGGTGTGTGGCATTGTCCTTAGCCAGACTCTAGATTCTTCAGCTTTGGAATATGATCTTATACCACACTCAGCCTTGCACTGGTGCAATATCATTGGTCCCTCTTGTTTTGAGACCGTTGGCTTCTTGAACTGAGCAGTTACCTTTCTCCCCCAGCTGCTGATGGCAATTGTGGGACTATCCAGCCTCTGTTTAATTAAGTCAATATAATATATCCCCTTTTATAATTATATATGCAATAAAACCTTGATTTGCAAAGTAGTTCACTCTGAAATCATTCTTTTTTATTTAAGAGAAAAAAAGACACATAAGAAAGACAAAAAGCAAAAGAGACAAACAAACAACAACAGCAAATCCACAAGAATAACATTATAGGTTTACAAAACAGGATGATAGAAACTTGACAATGGTTGCAATATTGCATATCATTGCCTTCAGAATGATTGTTTACACTAACAGATATAGACATGTAAAATTGATCTAATCATATGAATATTAACCATTCTTTCTCAATAACTAATACATTCAGCAGTATGTTTGTTTTAGTTATCTTACATATACATATATACAGATTTATATCTTTTTCCTTTTCCCTTCACTCTTATCCCCTTTTCTATTCCCAATTACTTTTGCACTGTGAGCAGTTTTTTACCCTTACACAGTATTTATTATAGATTTTGGATCATATATACTTTTTCAGTTTCTTACACTAGGGAGACAATATGGTATTTACACATGTGGGTTTGATTTATCTCACTTATGAGTATGGTCTCAAGTTGTGTCCATTTACTTATAAAAGTCTCAATGCAGCCTTTTTGATAGCTGAATAGTGCTCCATTATATAAAAATGCCACATCTTTTTTATCCATTCTTTGATTGATGGGCACTAAGGTTGTTTCCAAGATCTGGCTATTACAAATTGGGTTGCTATAAACATGGGTGCACAAATATCACTATGGTATGATGTTTTCAATTCTTCTGGGAAGATGCCCAGAAGTGGGATAGCTGAGTTGAATGGGTTCTCTAATCCTAGCTTCTTGAGGAATCTCCACACTGATTTCCGTAGTGGTTGCACAAGTCTACACTCCCACCAACAGTGGAGAAGAGTTCCTTTTTCCCCACAGCCCCTCAAGCATTTGTAGTTGGTTGACTTTTTAATCTTGGCCATTCTTTCTGGAGTGAGATGGAATCTCAGCATTGTTTTAATTTGCATTTCCCGAATGACCATTGATGTTGAACATTTTTTCATATATTTATTTGCCATTTGTACTTCTTTCTCTGAGAAGTTGTATTCATCTCAGATGCCCATTTTTGGATTGGGTCCTTGAATTTTAGGGCCTGATTTCTTTTAATTCTTTATACGTTTTAGATAGAAGTCCTTTGTCTGATGGACAATTGGCTAAGATATTTTTCCAGTTCATGGGTTTTCTTTTCTCTCTGTTAGAGATTACCTTTGACATGCAAAAACTCCTTAGTAAGATGAGATCCCAGTTGTTGATTCTGGAACGTTTTTCCCATGCAATTTGATTTTTGTTCATGAACTCTCTCTCTGCCTACTCCTATGTCATCAAGATTTTTACCTACTCTGTCTTCTGGTAAGTTTTGTGTCTCTGTTTTAATATTCAGATCTTTGATCCATTTTGACTTTATTTTAGTGCATGGTGATAGACATGGATCTAGTTTTAGTTTGCAGCATATAGAAAGCCAGTTTTTCCAGCACCATTTGTTAAAGAGGCTATCTTTCTTCCAATGTACATGTTTGGCCCCTTTGTCAAAGATGAGGTAGCTAAGTGTGTTTCTAGTTGTGGATGTATCTTCTAAACAATTCCACTGATCTTCAGGTCTGTTTTGATTCCAGAACCATGCTGATTTTATCACAGTGGTTTTGTAGTATAGTTTCAAATTGGGGATTGTGATGCCTCCTGCCTTACCTTTGTGGCCCAGAATTACCTTTGCTATTCTAGGTCTTTTCTGGTTCCAGATGAATTTCAGGAATACTTTCTCTAGCTCTGTGAGGTAGGCAAGTAGTATTTTGATTGGGATTGCATTACATCTGTATAATAATTTTGGGAGAATGGCCATTTTCACGATGTTTGTTCTTCCTATCCATGAACAGGGAATATCTTTCCATTTTCTGAAATCCTCTTCGATTTCCTTCTTCAGAGTAATGTAATTTTCACTGTATAGATCTTTTACTTCCTTTGTTAGATTGATTCCTAAGTATTTCATTTTTTTGGATGTTATAGTGAAGGGTGTGGTTTCCCTTATTTCTCTGTCAGTGACTTTGTTGTTTGTGTACAGGAATGCCATTGATTTTTGAGTGTTGACCTTGTATCCAGCAACATTACTGAATTTGGTTATTACTTCTAGAAGTCTTCTAATGGATTTTTGGGGGTCTTCTATGTAGAGCATCATATCATCTGCAAAGAGTGATAATTTTACTTCTTCCTTTCCTATCCTTATTCACTTTATCTGAAATCATTCTTGCAACCCAAAAGACTTGCATATCAAAGTAAATTTCCCCATAAGAAATAATGGAAATTCAGATAACTCACTCCACAACCCAATAATATTAATATAAAAAGATAAAGATATGTAATATATTAAAAATAATAAAAATACAAAATATAAAGAAAAATAAATTAGTCCTGCAGTTACCTTTGAAAACCTTTGCTGCTGAGTGAGGGAGAGAAGAGAGAAGACGCTTATTGTGTAGGATGAATTTCACTCTCGCTAGAATCACTGGTATCTGTTGGCTCAATGGAATCTTTATCTTTCCATGCAACTTCAACAGAACCTATCCACTGATACTTGTTTTTGCATTCCTTTGAAGATTTCATGGAAACATGGCATTGCCATGTCATTAAACTGATTTATTGCTTGTACTGCTGCAGCCTTATTCAACTGGTGTTTTCCATAACATTTTGCAGTTTCCCGTATTTTACACATCTTTTTAATCTCATATGAAATGAAGAATTCCCCCACTTTGTTCTCCTCTGCACACAAGATCTCCTTTATTACCTTGTGCTGTTGGGAGATGATTATCCACAATCCCCCAGAAAGAAAAAGAGAGAAAGGAGAAAGGAGAAAGAGAGAGAGAGAGAGAGAGAGAGAGAGAGAGAGAGAGAGAGACTATTGGGTTAGCTGTGATCATATGATGCTCAGCATCACCTACTATTTATATTGCAGGCTATTGCTCATTTATTAAATTAAAGTTTATTAGATATGTTTGCTTGTCTTGTGGAACATTCCTTGAACAAGTTATGTACAATTCAAGGTTTTATAGTATATATTATATTTGATCTGGGGAATCCCAATAATAATAATGTAGACATTATTATTATTATTATTAACATTATCATTCACATATGATGTAGTCATGATGCTTTATGCACTTCATTAACTTATTAGTCCTTCAAGGGGTGCATTTGAGTGCTAAATATGTGCCTGTGTTTGAACTATAATTATACAATGGAGATCAACTGAGACATATCTGTTGTCCACATAAAGTTTAAAAGTTGATAAGAGGAAACAGAAAATGGGAGTAGTATGATAGGTCTATTCTAAGCCATGGAACCGAAGCCACTTTTCATACTAGAAAGGCAGTTTTGTAGATTTCAGAGTTGCAAACTTCAGAGTTACAAACCATAAACCATAGGAAGAATATATTGTGGTATTTTTTAGTCATGGTCCAATATGTACTCATGCAACATGCATATTTAAAATATACACACTTACCTGGTATTATTACCAGTATTATTACCTAATATATTACCTATATATGCACACATATACTTAATATTATTCTCATTTTACAATGGGTGAATCTGATACTGGTTTATGTTTTTATGAAACAGACAACAAACCAGAATGTATGCTTGGAACTAGTCTAAAGTTCATTCATTTATTCTGGGTAAGTGCTTTTAATTTTGAAATCATCCATTATAGACAGGCAATTTATTATGGCCCTATGAAAAACTGTCAGGATGAGTGTAAGTGCAATAAAAGGAAGCTTAAAATCAAATAGAATGTGCACATGTATACTTTACCAACATTTTTAAAGTGTTCTAAGAATGAAGCACATATCAAAGCATTTAATACAACAGCTAGAAGAGCAATGAAAATCACAAGAAGAAAGAAATTTTTAGAAGATTGTGCTTTTAAAACCTATGGACCTGTATATATGTATATGTAAGATAACTGAAAAGAACACTGCTGAGTGTATTCGTTATTGAGAGGGAACAATTAATGCTCATATGATTGGATCAATCTTGCATGTCTATGTCTGTTGATGTAAGAAACCATTTTAAAGATAACGATGTGCAATATTGCAACCATTGTCAAGCTTCTATCTTCTGGTTTTGTAAACCTGCAATGTTGTGTATTTACTCTAGTTGTTTGTTTGTCTCTTTTGCTTGCTATTTTTACTATATATGTCGTCCTTTTGTTTTGTTTTGTTTTGTTTTGTTTTGTTATTCTTCACTTAAATAAAAAAAAACCTATGGAAATGAAGTAGATGTTTTACTGGAACCAAAGGAGTTTGAGTGAAGGGTTTGTTTTTAGTTAAATGGAGGTGCAGTTATGGAGGAAAATTTTCTCTCTGCCTTCTGAAGTTTCAGAAGTTGAACCTAGAACAGCCAGAGTTACAAGAGAAACATATACGGGTGCAGTGGCACATGCCTTTAATCCCAGCACTAGGGAGGCTGAGACAGGAGGAGCGTTGTGAGTTCAAGACCAGCCTGCGCTACAAAGTGAGTTCAAGGCCAGCCTGAACTGCATAGCGACACCCTGTGTCAAAAAATAGGGACCGGGATTTAGCTGAGTGGTGTAAGCACTTGCCTGACAAGTGTGAGGTTGTGAGTTCAATCCCCTGTACAAAAAAAAAAAAAAAAAAAGAGAAACAGGCAGCACAGAAATGTATTTGATCATAATTTTACGTGACATTGAAGTCCCTAGATTGAAGATCCAAAGACCTAGCGTGAGGTGTATTTATATTTAAATTCAGTGAACGAGGGATAATCATGTAGAATTGTAATTAGAGAGTATGAACCAATGGAAATAGACCAGGAGGACCAAGCAGGACTTGTGCACTTTCTTCTGAGTCACTTGGTTGTACCATTTCTTCCTCCTGAGTATGGGGCAAGATCTCTCTGGAATGAAGTCTTAATTTCCTTATGGCAATTGTTAAACTCATTCATGGGAAAGTCAGAATAATATTGTCATGTATTATGTCTGGCTTTGTGAAAAGGGAATCTGTTTTCTAAGACCAATCTTTGTTAAGTGAAAATCTAGTTTCTATGGTTGCCTTAGCAGAGAGGGGGCGGTAAGCAAGAGGAGGCAGGTGAAGGTTAGAGAAAAGCTTTTTCTCTAAGGCCCAATTTCTGGGTTTTCTGAGCCATAACAGAGGGCAAGGTAGAGGAGGAATAGTTATCTCCTTAATTTTGAAGTTAAACATTTTATTTTATAGAGTAATTATTTTCTCTCTTATTGTTTTTCTATTCTTTCTGTGTCCATTTGACTTGGAATCTCTGAGATTTTATTGGCTCAGGAAAATTTAATTCTATTTTGCAGTTGATCATTTTATTTCTTTTCTATACCCTGTAGAAAACAGGAAGTTATTGATCCATTTTTAATAAGAATAACTGGTTTGTTATCATTTTAGAGAAATCATTTCTATAAAACTGTTCATCGGTGGAGTAAGCAGCTATTTGGTAGATGAGGTGGAGGTCCTTGGATTTTGAATACGAATCATTAATACCTTGACTGAGAAAATAAGAGACCAATTGACCTTTCCTTAAGGCAATATTTGTGTGTCATATGAAAAAGTTTGGGTACACTTGTATACAATGATAGTTATTCTTTTCTTCAGAATATTCTCACTGTACTTATTGATTTTCTAACTTGACAAAAAAAATCTATTTTAAACAATATTGCCTGGAGATCTTAGCTAGTATAGCAAAGACAGAAAATTAACAAAATGCATAGGATTTAGAAAATATTATTTCTCAGTGTTTGATTTTTTTATTTTCTAAAAACACATTTAAGAAAGTTTGTTCAAAGACATTTTTTTTCTTAATCTCTGGAAACAACTGGATGAATTTCTTTTTAATTTTCACTTGCATTTTAGAAGAGACATGTTTAAGGAAAAAGAGAAATTTTCATACATTCAGTGACTTGACCTGTGGCTTTAAAGGGGGAAAAATATCAGAATGTTCAGATTTCAGTATGTTCCATTGCATGTGCGTTTACTTCAGTTATGAATATACACTCATAAATTTGATATTCATTGCAGCTTATCTAATATTGGTGCAATGTTTCATTTTCTTACGTGTAAAGAAATTGCCCTTCCACAGCAGAGGTCAAAAGTCCCATAAAACATAGATTTGACGGTTCTAATTTATATGTTGTTTTATTTTTCTATAAAACTAGAATAAAGATAGTCTCTTTAATAAGTGGTGGTAGCACAACTAGCTGTCTACATGCTGAAGACTAAAACTAGACCCACGTCTATCACCATGCACTAAACTAAAGTCAGAATGGATCAAAGTTCTGAATAGCAAAACAGAAACACTAAATCTACTGGAAGAAAAAGTAGGTAAAAATCTCGAAGACATAGAAGTAGGCAGAGAGTTCATGTATAAAACCCTATCAGCAAGAGAAACACTTGAGTCAACAACTGAGATCTCATCTGATTAAAAAACTTTTGCACATCAAAAGAAATTACCAACAGAGTGAAAAGACAACCCACAGAATGGGAAAAAATTTTAGCCAACTATCCATCAGACTAAGGACTTATATTCAGAAATTATAAAAAGTTGAAAAAAATCAGCCCCCCACTCCAAATTCAAAGACCCACTACACAAATGGGCATCTGAGCGGAACACACACTTCTCGAATGAAGAAATACAAATAGAAAATAAATATATGAAAAAAGGTTTAACACCATTGGTCATTGTAGAGATGCAAACTGAAACAAAACTGAGTTTCCATCTCACTCCAGGAAAATTGGTTATTTTTAAGAAAACCAACAACAAATGCTGGAGGGCTGTGGTGAAAAAGAAACCCTTCTTCACTATTGGTGGAGTGTAGGCTGGTGCAACCACTATGGAAATTAGTGTGGAGATTCTTCAAAAAACTAGGATTAGAGATCCCATTAGACCCAGCTATTTCCCTTGTAGGTGTCTTCCCAGATGAATCAAAAACATCATACCACAGCAATATATGTACATCCATGTTTATAGCAGAACAATTTACAATAGCTAAATCTTGGAAGTAAGCCAAATGCCCATCAACTGAGAAATGGATAAAAAAAAGATGTGATATTTTATACAATGGAGTACTACTCAGCCATAAAGTAGGATAAACTTGAGACCTTTATAGGTAAATGGATGCAATTTGAAACCATACTCTTAAGTGAAATAAATCAGATTCACATGTGTAAACATTGTATCATCTCCTTAGTGTAAGAAGCTGAAAAAATAAATAAGATTCAAAATGTATAATAGATATTGCAAAATGGGAATAAACTGTTCAAAAGGGAAGAGAAACTGGAATGAGGGAAAGGAGAAAAGAAGAAAGGAAAAAAGAAAAAATATATATATATACACACAAAAAAACAGTTAAGATAGCTGTATTATTAACTGCCATTAGTTCATTGAAAAGAAAGGTTTGTGCCTATATTATTTGATCAATTTTTCATGCCTATGTCTTACAATATGAGTAACTACTTTAAGGATAACAATATACAATGTACTAAGCATTGTTACTCTTATAATCTTATTTTGAAATTTTGTTTCATTGTTTTTATTGCTTTTTCTTTAAAATAAAAGAAAAAAATTGAAGACTAAAAAAAGAAGCAAACAAAATTAAACTGCTTTTCTTAGATAAATGTAATTCAGCTGTCAGTGGGGAGAGACAGGAAAACTTTCTAAGGTTTTCATTCCTGAACAGGAAAAAGAAGAAAAATGAAAGAATTTAGCCTATATATTTTTGACAATTTGAGGGATAAACAATCATATGATTGTTTTCAGTCATTATGTGACAGACCCTGGACTGTGTAGTGTGAATCTACGGAGGTCATCACGAGTTCACAAGCTAGTGGTAAAAACTAGGTATAACTAATATACAAAGAGATTTTGTTTCAACATTTTTGTAACTTTGTGTGGCATGTGGCGTAGTCCAATAATTACAGTATACACCCATGAAGTTGTGGTTCAGACTTTGCCGCCTCAGTTTTTTGCGAATTTTCCCTTAGAACCTAACTAATAATTGTTCGCGGAAATCCTCACAATTTCGCAGAAACCGCGAATACTGTATCCTCTCCATTTTTTTTTTTTCCGGGAGATTACACGTAGCCAATTGAGAGCGTTATTCAGTTCCTTCTGCTGCTGATTGGCTGCTGCCCTGTAACCCATCTCCAGTATTACCATATCATAACAGGTTGCTTCGCGTATATACCTAAATTTAGTGCTCTCGGTTTTGTTCTTTCTAAAGGCCAAAGATTCCTGAGATGCCGCCAAAATGCTCTACATCCTCTAAGCCTTCTGGCAATGAACATAAGCGACCTAAGAAGTTTAAAACACTCCAGGAAGTTGAACTTCTACTGTACTGTTAAATTAAATTAAATTAAACTAAATTAAATTATTACAGTACTGTATGCAGCATTTTATTAAATTAAATTACATAACTAAGGAACACAGCATATTTAGAGTTTAAACTGTAACAATAATTATTTATAGGCACTTTTTCAGATTATATCTCAAATTACTGGTTTTATACAGTTTTAGGGTGTGCTAGAAACATAACCTCCACAAAGTTTTTGGGGGGAAGAGATAGGAGATGAAAAAAAGGAGCTGGATGTGTTATGTGAATGCACTAACCTCACACAGGGAATGTAAACATTATGTTCTGGAAACACCTACAAAAAAAAAAAAACGAAAAAAGAGAGGGATCAAGAGATGGGTCAAGGCTAGAAGGAGAGAAGAGAAAGGGGATGAAAGAAGGTGTGTTCTGTACATGTACCAACTTCCCACAAGGAATGTTAACATTAGGTACCGCACACATGGACTAATAAGCTAAGCTAAAATAAAAAAATTAAAAAGAAATACTAAAAAATTGCAACAGTCAAGGTATTGAATGAAAATGGAATTACTTAAGGTTGTGACTTTAATTCTGTGGAGATAATGTATATAAGAAGTATAGGAAAGATAAATTACAAGATTTAAAAACAAATTGCATCACTAAACAAAAAGAGAAATAAGTCATATACCTTTGCATCTATCTGATAGCATGTGGCACAACTAGCTATTTTAGTGTCATGCTACCCCATCTTGTTCAAAATTAAATGCTTCTTAAAGAGTATGTTTAATGCAATTCTAGAGAAGTAAACATTTTCGAAAGGTGGCCAGTTACTTTACTTCCTTAGGCTACTAATAGTGTTTTATGGATAGGATTTGATAAAATAAGTGGGTGATGCACCTGCCCTGGGAGTGTCCTCCAGTCACAGTTCATAATGATCTGGGTGCTAACACAGCATGTAGAATATCTGGCCCTGGTCACAAGCCACTAGAGTAGCCAGGCTGAAGCTAGAGTTCCTTCAGCCAACAGAGAATCATCCTGGGATTTCAATAACACTCACAAAAAGATTATGTATCAGTGCCCTTGGGGTACAAAAAAATAGAGCTGGGAATACAGCTCAGTGGCACAGTGCCTGCCTTGCAAGTGCAAGGGCTTGAGTTTGAGTCCCAGTAAAAAGACAAAACAAAACAAAGCAAAAAAAACAACAAAACAAAACAAAACAAAAACAAAAACACTTCTAAGTGAAAAACTCTAGAAATAGAAGAAACCCAACAGAGAAGATGGTGGAAAGCCAAGTAACAAGAAGACATCTGTAAAGGCAAAGCCCAGTCCTCTGTTTGAACAAGACTCAAAGAAAAGGATAATCACATGAAATGAGAAAATAGTTCTATAATCTTCAGAGAAGCAGAATCTTCCAGATCCCTGTGTACATGAGACGTGCACATTCATCAAAGAAAGATTCCACATTCAAGATGTCACTGATCAGGTTTGAAAAGTAGGTAGATATTTCTCCTGATTTCATGCCTCTATGTAGTTCTTTAGAACTGGCTCAAGGTAGCAGTTTAGAAAGAGAACTACTAACTGGGAGAAACAGGGATGATATGACTTCTAAGAGTCTTCATGCCAAAGAATGTCATAATAGCATGGGTTGCACTTCTAAGATGTCTTAATCAAAGGCCAAATAGAACAGAAGACTGAAGCCTGAGGTGATGTGAGATTTTGGCCCTGCAGAGACAGGGCATCCCCCGGGTACCGCACAAAGCCAAGAGAAGCAGTTCAGGGACGGTAAAAGTCAGTCACACATGGAAACAGAGTGTGCCTGCTATACCTGGCACACATGAACTCAGCTGTCAGTCCCTGGAGTGCAGTGCATGTATGTGCTGGGACTTCAGTGTTTCCACTGAACTGAGCTGGGTGCTCTAGCTGCATGGTAGCTGGTTCATATCACTTTCATCCTTTGCAAGAAGCCAATCTTCAGCAGTATATGCCAAATTTAGTTTAAGTGGGAGGATCATATTGTGAAAAGGAAACACTGTAGTCCATTTTGAATATGTAAAAAAATTGTGCACAGAAACGTATACCTAACTACTAAACAGCTATTTCTTTGCTTTTTTACCCCCAGTTCTGCAAGAATTAGTAATTGGTGAGCATTTGTCTTGCAATATCTAATTAAAATATAATTGTGCAAACATACAAACTTAGGTGAAATCCTAAATGTGTTTTCTTTGAAAACTTGGTCAGTATTATCTTCCTACAATACTCATGTGAATAGTTACTGGAGTTTATCTAATCTATGGGAATAAGTTAAAATTTTGAGAACAAATCTTAACATCTCCCCATTTATTCATTTACCATATTATTATAAGCTATCTGTTTCTCAATCCTATTTGAATTCATTCATGCTAAATGAAAATAAAGGATGGAACAGTGTCTCAAAGTGGGAGCTGAAAAGATGCAATGTCTCAGAAAGTAATACTGTAAAATGTGGTATCTTGGCTTGCTGAATACTTTGAACAGAAGGAGACTGACGTTTCTATCTTTCCTTACTTCTGCTTCCTTTTTCCCTCTGTGCATGTAATAGAACCCAGAATTCCTTTCACCCTAGGGATGTCATACAAACAGAACCACTTCTCGCTTCCTCTTCAAAGCAAGCCATGAAGCCTGGAAAGGTCTGATCTACCTTCCCTGAAAACAAGTCATAAGACTTTCCATTTAGTGGGTTTTTGATTCATCTTTGGGGTAGGGATGCCTCATAGAGAGGCCATGAAAAATCTAAATAGATCTCTCTTTCCATCATGGTTCTCCATAACTATTCATTTTTTTCAACTCAGCATACAAATTGTTTTCATTTTTGAAAGGCCTGGTGTCATCTAGAACCTTGATTAATGTTATGTTTTTCTCTCGTTAACCTGTCATTTGTTTTAAGAGTTTTAAGAGTGTTGATCAGGGCCCCGTACTCTGTTTGCCCTGTGCAGGATTACTGCTTGCTGAAAATGATCACAAAAGAGACTAAAGCTTCCTCAAAAGCTTAGAAAAAGGCAAGCATTGTATATTTGTAGATGTCTGTTGCTCTGTTAAAGAAAACATCAATTCATTAAGAGTTTCTATATATTCTTAGTTATAAATTCTATGCAGAAGTTATTTTATGACCATAATAAAATAATAAAAATAGGTTTCATGCTATAAAATATTAATATGTAGTATTCTTATGCCTTTTCTAAGGGTAGCTATACATCTGAGTCAGGAAGCTACTGTTGAATCTTTGTAATATTAAGGCATTTCTCTGAAAAGCTGATCTAATACAGTCTAGCTCATTTTCTAAGAATTGTTATGACATAAAATAAAGTTTAATGCAGTGTTTTTCCAGTTGAAGACAGCAACTTAGTGCTGCACAATGAAATTTAGTGAAACCAAGATCATTTAAAAAATTTTATTAGAGTAACAGAGAAAATATCCTGAGCTCTAAAATTTTTGCTTTATATGTATGTGCACATATTGTATATAGTAATTATATATACTAATTAAGAAACTAAAATATACATTTGTAAGTCATAGCTATAAAAATTTAAGTATCAGAGATTGAAAACATCAACTGATAATTTTTTCTTAGATTTTGTTCTCCACCAGATGAAAGATTTAATTAAGCTGATTAGTCGTGACTTGGTACAATAGCTAAGCAATATTTGCTTACCTATTCACAAATGCAATAAACAAGCAAACAAGTACTTCCAAGTTCATGACTCCCTGGGACTCATAAGCTGAAACAAAGTAAAATTTTCTTATCTTTTAATTCTTTTAAATTTGAAGTGCGTTAGAAAGATGGTATAAACTTTTTGAAAAAAACCTGATTTAACATTGATTTTTTAAAATTTCAGATTGTTACAGAAATAAGATTGTTATTAAAGTGATCACAGTTATGAATCAATGATTTAAGAACTTTAAAAGCAGAGCAGTAATTCTAGCCACAAGAAAATGGGAAGCATGGGTTTACTGAGATTTAATTTCCATTGTAAAATCCTCACAGTAAGTTTTCTTCCTGGTAATTATAGAGATTTCAAAGACAACTTATATGCTTGCCAATATTTTGATATGAATAACACATATTTTCTTGTAAAGCAACCATAGTTATATATATATATATATATATATATATATATATATATATGAATGATTATCTTTCTTCAAAGAGAAATAGAGGTTGCCAAATTATAATCCTTAGGCCCATGATACGGTTTTTATATTACAAGGCAAATACACTTATTTCATAGTTGAGTGAGCCTATTAATTAAAATTGTATTATAAATCCCCCAGTCCCTGCCAGAAGAGAACACAGCATCTGTCATCAGAAACAGAAAACCTGGCTCTGAAATGTGTGCTCCTGCCTAGCTCATTCCATTGGGCAAAGTGTACTTCCCCTCTCTTGACCTTGCTTTAAGAAATCTGATTTGGAAGAAAGAGTCAGTATTTAATTCTGACCTAAACTTACTCCTCCGCACTGCAACACTTTATGATAGTAAGTACTTTGGATGTTGAGATGAGGTGTTTACTCATCAAAATTATTTAAATTAAATAAATTGCAACATTGCAGAGGGCTCTAGCAAGGCTATTACTCAAGTGGAAGCAAAGCATTTAGAATCTTGGGGAAATTGAAGAAGTGTGATTTACTATGTATATCTAATTGTAAGACATACATCACACAGTAGTTAGAAACCCAAAGTTTTAATTTTCCAATCCATAATAGAAGTCAAGTAGAGCAATGAAAGAAAGTCAGTGTGTTAAGGCTTCACACGAAGGAGAGAAAATCCAAAGTGTGTGATGTTCTATGATCTCTAAGATTGGAAAATGTTAAATGCTAGGGACATAGTTTAAAAGGACCTCAGCAGAGATAAGATAGTATTTCCTAAAACCTGGTTACAACCCTGGAATTGAATTAATGAATTCACTGTGACTGGAAGATATGTCATTATCATATGGTAGGTGAATGCAAAGCATACAGTTTGCTCTAATGTTAGAAAATTGGCATTAACTCCTTTAACCCATTCATGTGCTAATTAATCCACTTAACATACATATTGTGAGTAGTTACATGTTCTCAGGCATTCTGTTAGGTACTTGGAATGCTGGAAAAATTAAAAAGAGGCTTCAGTCCTTGACAAATTTCTGACAGAAATGACTAGCATTGAAAAATAAGTTTTAAATATAATAAATGACACTTTCAGAAAGAAAGAAAGAAAGAAAGAGACAGAGAAAGAAAGAGAGAAAGAAAGAAAACAATACTAGGGAAAACTGTGAGGCATTTATTGTGAAGTCAACCTGGAATTCTAACAAATGAAATTCAAAAATAATTCTCACAAGGCAAACATTTACAAAAGAGTCTTACCGTGGTTTGTTTATCCTCTGATTTCTTAGTTAATTTAGCAGGTATCCTGGCAGTAAATCTGTGTAGGATCTAATTATTCTGAGAAAGTCATCACTTTCAGCAAAATAATTTCATTTCTTTACCCACTGAGCAACTAATGAAGCTTTGTTTTCCCATATCGTAAAAATGAAAATGTTACAAATTGACTTCAATAGTATTTAGGTACTTTTGTTGTGACTTGAATTGTCTTTCATTAATTTAAGAAAAAACAAAACCAACCAACCAAACAAAAAAACCCTAGGGTAGTTATTGGAATATTCCTGTAAATATTGAATTAGAAAGGCATGGAAGAGAGATAATCAAGATGGTTCTCTAATGACATTCAGAGAAGCTCGCAGTGTCAAATTTGGACAGGAGTTGGCAGACAGAAGAGCTGAGAGAACGTAGCTGAACAAGATGGAGAAAGGTGCTAATGGAAGAGAGGAGACCACCAAACTGGCTTTTGGCTGGATGGGGGATTTCAGCCAGTGAGCAAAGCTGGTCCACAGTGAAACTGCTGTGACTTCCTCAAGCCCTTAATGCATGAGTCTATTTAAGAATAAACTGTGGAGGGAAAATTTATTCACCATTAATCTTTTTCTTTATTTTAAAAAGCAAAACAAAATAGGGTAGAAATAATACAGAATTTAAAAAAACAGTAAGAAATCAACACTAGTTAACATATTGCATATTGTTATCTTAGAAGTAGTTGCTCAAGTTACAAGATGTAGGCGTAAAAAATGATCAGACAATCAAATAATGACAACACAAACTATTCATCTTGATGAGCTAACAGAATTAATATCTATCTTGCACACTTATGCATACATAGAGTTGTAGTATGTAACTACATACATATAATCTTTTTCTTTCTTCCATTTCTCCTTTCCCCTATCCCAGTTGTTCTTTAATTTTGAGCACTTTCTTTCCCTTTCATTATTACAACATCTATTGTACATTTTGGATCTTATTACTCTTTCAGATTTTTATTATTTATTTTTTACACTAAGGAAGCAATATGATATTTACAAATGTGAGTCTGATTTATTTCACTTATAAGTATAGTCTCAAGTTGCCTCCATTTACCTATAAAAGCCTCAAGAGCATCCTTTTTTATAGCTGAGAAATATTCCATTGTATAAAAATATCACATCTTTTTCATCCATTCAGCAGTTGATGGGCATTTTGGTTGTTACCAAGATTTAGCTATTACAAATTGTGCTGCTATCAACATGGGTGCACATCACCATTAACCTATAAAACCAATGGTACACATAGTGCAAACATTTGTATAGAACTAGGCAAAGACATAAAAATAACCAAAAGCTTTCTTTTGAACTTCAGTTTTAATTCCATCTCTAGTTAAATAGAGAAAGAAGAGCTCATTGAAGTTGCTTGTGTATACACCCAAAATCACTGTAGTTTTTCAAGTCCTATTAATATTGTATAAGAAGCCATGGGTCTGAAGGCCTTTTCCCTATGGAGGGACAGAAAAAAATGAGATTATATGTAGACAAAGAAGAAGAAGTCTGGTTCTAGAACTCTTTCTAATGCTTCACCCTAACAGGTATTATTTTCATTTAATGTTTTAGTGACATAATCTACTTTGCATACTGATTTGCAGGAGTAAAACTGTATCTGAAGGCCATGTAAAATTTTCTGTCTACAAAATTCTAAAATGGAATTAAAATCAAGCAGCTATTCTGGAAGGCTGACGTAGTACAATCACAAGGTGAAGCCCAGCCTGGGAAATTTAGTAAGGTTCCATTTGAGAATCAAAAACTCTGAGGACATAGCTCAGCGGTCAAACACCTGCATAGCATACACGAAGCCCAGGGTTCAATTCCCCCAAAACACTTGAAAAAAAAAAACAGGAAAAAATGATAAATGTATATGATGTTAACAAGAATTATTGCTTACACTTTTAAAAACACAGAAATAGAACGTGATCATTTTACCCAGATATGTTTCAGAATCTAAATCCAGTGAATACTACAATTATTTACAATGTACCTTTGCAGGAATAGTCATGCAGTTGACTAAAACAGAATAACATTAAGAAACAGAGCTATGCTTATAATAGAATGCAATATAAGATAGATGGGTTATTTAATTGGATACAGAAAACCTTGCGTTATGCATTTTTACACTCTGGCAATATTGACTATTTATTTGAAAATAGGAATAGAATAACATATCCTAAACAATGCTTTCAGTGCACACGATAAAGGAACAACTGAGTGCACCCCATAAGAGAACTCCTGGGACCCGGACCCCTCCTTTGCTTCCTGGCTCCACTGCACACTCCCTGCCGTTGTGTGTGGCCACAGCACAGGTTTGAAGATGAGGAGGCGCTAAGCCATAACAGAGAGAAACTCATAACCGTGAGCCTAAATAAAACTTTCCTTCTCATAAATTTATTTTCTCAGGTATTTTACCACAAAAAGTGACAGAAAGCTGATTAACACAACCCTATTGGTGTCAGTAAACATAAATTTGTCAAAATAAGCTTAGATTGATCAAAATTGAATTTTAAAAAATGTTATTACTTTCTTTAACATTGTTTCTCTTCTTACTGGTTTTAAAAAGAAATTGTAACAGAAGAAGAAAACTATGTTAGACTCAGAATTTCATTTGGATAAATTAATAGCCATCTCAAAACCTTGTGCAGTTTTTAACCTAATATTTTAGATAAATGATTTTTTGTTGTTTCTGACAAAGAAGACTTTTCTTGGCTTACATTTTAATAATTTTCCCATTAAGGAAATGTACAAAAGAGGTGGAAAATACTCCCTTAGCTTAGAACTTGCTCTGTTCTGTTTGAAATTATAACACACAGCAAATAAAATTAGCCCTTTTTAAAAGTCTTTCAAATGTCTGAATGCCTCCTCGTCTTTTTCTTCTCATTTTACGGAGATACTAGAAATATCAGAATGGAACTTCCTTGATATTTTGGGTCAAAAACATCAGTATCCCACACCTGTTCTCCCTTCATCTTTCTATAATAAAGCAAGTATTCATACAGATTTCCTTCCTAGTATTTTCCAAATCATCTTACAAAAATCTGTTGCTTTTTATTCTCTTTAATCCAGATGTTTCCCTTCATTATTTGAAATTCTCGAATTGCTCCTGCTCCTTTCTCTACCACTCTTCTATCCCGGCCCTTCCTCCCAGTCCTCTCTAACCTCTGTCCTTCTACCAGAACGCCATCCCCAGTCCCACTGCCTTCTTCCACTGCCATTGTTTAATGTCTTATCTCTTGCTAAAGTCAGCGATGACGTTAATGGCTCTAATATAATCAATAACATTTTAGTCTTTATCAGCTGACTGTTACAAAGTGTTTTATAGTATTGAGCAGTATTCAAAAGCCATGGTTTTCCCAAGACTTTCATGGTGATACCCTTTTCGTCTTACGTTAATTTCTCTGCTTTCACGTTTCCCTGAGATGCCTTCCCTCATCCAGACTTCACACATCGAGGTTTTTGAAATCTTGAAATAACCATGCTCTAAACCTTCTCTCCGGGAGACCTTGTATCATGTGCATAAAACAATAACTCCAAATGTACTTCTGCAACCCAAGACTTTACTAATCTAAACTTCAGACTTGCCTATCACATCGCCAGCATGGGTGCATTTGAACTATCACTAACAGAAATCACCAAAAGCTAACAAATCTGATTTCCTTTTTGAGAAAGAGCTGGGAGCTGGTTTGCCAAATACACCTCGGCAGCTTTTGGGGTTCTGAACACGATCCCTAGAATGTAGTACCTTGGCATGTTGGGTACTTTAACTGAAGGCAATCGGAAATATCTGAGGAACTTGGTCTTTCTGACTGCCTTCTACCCTCCTTTCTCTTACTCCCCTTTCCTTCTGAGGCAGGTTACAGAAATGAGAAAGCCTCTTCCACAAAACGAGCCATAAAACCTAGGAATATTACTCTCTTTGTTCTCCACATTTCTCTACGGGACTTGGCCATAAAGGAATTGTCTGCCCTTGTCCTCTTACAATAAGTCATAAGAGCCTCATTCTACAATGATCCTACCCTATCCACAGGAGGAAGGATGACTACACAGAGAGCCCAGAAGGATCTGAACCGTAGGCTCTCCTCCACATCTGTTACCATCTGCTCATGCCCCTTTGTCCAATTATACTTCTTTTTTCTCTCTATTCTTCATTGAACCTGAACATAAAAACAAAGCATTTTTCCATGTCTTGTTTTTGAAGACTCCCAAGTCACATAAAGCTTTTATTAAATAAATGTGATCATTTTCCTTCTGTTGATCTTTGTCAATTTTATTTTAGACATATCCAGAAGCCCTGGGAGGAGGTTGAGGACACTTCTCTTCTCTACCTCAGTTGTCTCCCTTCACAGCCAGGTTGCATTATTCTCCAGTTGAACAAAAAGAATCTTACGTAATGCTAACATCAAAGTCACTTTGAGAGTATGATAGAGCAAGAAAACACAAGCCTACTTCATACTGTCTTCTACACAGAGTCAAAATTAAGTTTCCTGTATAACTTATAACATATCAAATACTCCTCCAGCAAATATAAAAGACCAAAGTTTTTTTTAACCAATTTTCATATTAGTCTCCTTTGACTCTGCTTTCTCTTCCTTTGAAATTTATTGACATACATTGTCATAGTCTACATTGTCCTACTTTTTGACAATACTCAATATGGAGTGGAACCATAGGCTTTCTTGGACCATCCCTGAAATAACTCAGCCTAAAACCTTAAATAGGTCCTTCTTTATACTTTTCCAACTGAGATATCCTGAGTTTAACTGTGGTGTGTATTCTCCTTAGTGGTACTAAGTAATGAAACCAGTTGGTACTTCAATAGGCATTTTACTGGGGCAGAACTTATCCCAATCATAAGTAAATACATAAATATATAAACAGGTGTTATGAATTTAAAAGAGCCCATTTGATTGGCCTGGGAACTACCCAGATTAGTGAATCACAGTTTCAGGTGCATTTGTGTGGATCATGTTGGCCAGAGAATGGGCACTGTTCCTGTTCCCTGGCTCTTTCCTTTCTGAGACCCTCCTTCCTGGTCACCAGGAACTAAACAGCTCTTTTACGTCATTCCCTTTCTGCCATGATGTTCCTGAGCCAACTAACCAGGGAATAAGTGTCTGAAACTACGAGCCACATAAGTCTTCCTTCCTTTACCCTGGAGGTAATTTCTCCCACCAACAGAAAGTTGACTAATACAAGTGTTTTAAGTCTTTCTCCCATAGAAATACAAGGTCCTAGGGTTGGGGTGTGGAATATTTCATCAGTGGTTTTCCGGTGTTCAGTGCAGCACTTCAAAATAGCAAGGTTTTGTGTTTTCTTGGTTATTTAGCTCCCCTTTTTTGCTTATTGACCTGAATATTGAACTTTGATAAATGCCTTTACCTGCTAATAAAAACCATTCACTTGTTACTGTTATGACTTTAATTTTTGTATCAGCACATCTGTCTTCTACATCTGCTTAGCTACCAAATATACATGGACATGCATGGTGTGCAGTAGTTTAGTAGTCTTAGACTCAACGGATGTACACAATAGGTGACAATTGGTTAGATATCCCTTGGAGGCTTGTAATTATTGAAAATGATTCTACGTCAATAATGTAATTGATACACGGTTGCTTAATTAACCTTGTAAGAGATCCAATATGTGTTATACAAAAAGCTGAGGAAAGCAACGTAAGTTTATTTTTGCTATTTATAGGATAGGTCAGTGACAGTTTGAGAGGAAATTATTCTTAATGGAACCTAGCAGACTCTGTAGACTGTATCTTTTAGAGATGCTGCTTGCTAAACCACCAATTCTTACTTTTTAGAGATTATTATTTTACTGCAAAGGTAACATTTTTCACTAGATTTGACCTTTGCAAACTAACTCTATGTGTTTTAAAATATAAATTATAAGTACAATTTAAAACTTATATGACTAAAACCTTTGGTCACATAATTCAAATTTTCTTATTAAAAATATCTTAGAATCTTTGTATACATACATGATATTTATTTTTAATTACCATCACAAGAGGAGGAAAATTGCTGAGGAGACCCTGTGTGTCCCTCTGAGAGGGCTAAGCCTTCTCAAATTCTTTTCCTATTCATTTCTCTCCTGACCTTCAATGCCCCTTGTCCAATAGGTAACCACAGCACCTTCTGTGAATAGCCACATGAAGATGCTTAAAATGCCATAGGCAGAGGTCTTGGCTCATTATTTTTCTCAAATATACCACATTTTCTTTTTGTCATGCAAATGTGCTATTTTTAATTCTAATAGGAATGTGTCTGCATTCCTCTCCATTAAAACATACATTTCTAACCCTTAATATGTTGAAATATTTCTGAAATCAACCCTTTCTTCTCTAAGCATTTTGTTATCATCCATCATCTCCTTCCTGGACAAATGCAATAGTATCTTAATACGTCCCAGTCTCTAATTTCATTATCCTGCTGGAATTTCCCTTTACCGGTTGTCTTCAAACTCTATTAGACTAATTTCATCTCCTCCAATGATCTTGCTGTGTCACTATCTACTTCTGCTTGGAATACCATTCCCTCATGTTTCTAAAACCAGAAAATTATTATCCATTTTTAGCATCTCTTCTATTAATCATCTAAGGTGATACTTTCTACTAAGTATATGATACTCAATTGTTCCCTTTCTTGTATTTATTTATATGTGAAATATATAAATAGAAGAAATATTTGTGAAATATACAATTGCTTAAATCTAAGTGAAGAAATAAGATTTTACATACAATACCAAACACAGTGACACACAAAAAGTAGGTAAAAGTGTGGTAAATAAATGAATGAATCAACCCTGACCTCTAAGTTTATAAGGGAAATCCAGGATTTAGATGCACGGTGCTAGCTGAGATATTTCTCAGTATTTAAAAGGTTGAATAACACAGATTCAACATAGCACCTATCAGAAATGTTCTCATTTTTTCCCCTCTCATCTTTTCCCTCTTCTTCACCAGCATTCTTTTTCTTCTCCTTCTCTTTACACATTTTATTAAACACCTACTATGTTGTTCTGTGCATTGGAAATACTAGTGAAGAGTTTTCTAGAGCAATTTTTATTATTTTAATCCAAAACTAATAACACTCTGTATCTGCCATAAACAGGGAAGTTGAATGAACTTTATATTTACTGACACCAATAGGGCTGTGTTAATCAGCTTTCTGTCACTTTCTGTGATAAAAAATCTGGGAAAATAAATTTATGAGAAGGAAAGTTTTATTTAGGCTCATGGTTATGAGTTTCTCTCTGTTATGTCTTAGAGCCTCCTCATCTTCAAACCTGTGCTGTGGCCACACACAACGGCAGGGAGTGTGCGATAGAACCGGGAAGCAAAAGGAGGGGTTCCGGTCCCAATAGTTCCTATATGGGGTGCACTCAGTGACCTAATGTCCTCCTCCTGGCCCTGCTTCTTCAATGGTCCCACCTCCTTGCAGTACTATGATGAACTGGGGACCAAAACTTTAGCGTATGGACCTTTGAAGGGACATTTCCAGTCTAAACTACAGCAAGGGCGTACACCCACCATGCAAACAGTGTTCTTTTATCTCTGCTGCATTTGTTAGACAGTCTGGCTTGCATCCTTTGTGAAATTTTTTACATAAAGTAAATGCTAAATTTTTCGGAATCATGGAGTTTGTAAATCATTAAGTAAATGTTACATGGATGAATGCAACATATTCCCCTGGCCAAAAAGAGGAACATGTTTGTAAAGTTTAATCAATCTGCCTGACAAAAATACTGCAGATCAAGTGGTCCGCAGAATTTTTTTTAAAAGTTGAAATATTTAACTTTTATAGTTTATAAATTTTAAAATATAAAACTGAAATATATAATGTAAAATAAACTGGATTTTCCTTTTACTGTAAGAAGTCACCTTTTATTAGAGTAATATTTTACATATATTTTAAGTGGAGGTAAGCAGTTTTAATGATTTTGTCTTCTTTTCATGAGCCTTTTGAGACAAATAAATCACTTCGACATAAACTCTTACTATCTATATATCTGTCTCTTAAAATTTTCCATTTATCAGAGAACTTGCTAACAAATTTCAGATTTTAAGAAACAATTTGAGGTAATTTGCATTTTGAGTGGTATACACAGTTATACTTTGAGGTATTTGATATTATAACAAAAATTTCAATTGCAGGCACAGAAGCACGGAATGAAACAGACACAAAGGCACATACATTATTAGATGGAACCATAGTTAGTGGTCTCATACATTTTCCCATGAATTGTTGAGCAGCAACTATCTGAAGTTGTTGGTAGGATTGCAGCAAAGTCGAATCAGAGAGAGAAAGTAAAGATCAGAGAAAATGATAGGTATACAAAAGGCATTTGCTGAGTTTCTTGAATATGAGATTTGAAGTCTGTCATTCTGGAAATTTTCCTGTTATTGTTTAAGTATTCTTTGTCTGGCTCTAAATTCAGAGATTCCATTATTCATAGACTGGCTGATATTGTCCCACTCTTCTTGCCCATTTTGCCTTAATGCCTTAATCCCTCCCTTCTCTCTTCTCCCTCCCTCCCCTCCTTCTCCTTCTTTTCTTTTTTTTCTTGTTGATTTAGCTTGTTAATTACTATTGGCATTTCTTCAAGTTTCACTGATTCTTTCTTTGGCTGAATTCAGTTTACTGATATGTCACTAAAAGTACTGCTCATCTTTGTTTCTATTTTTGTTTTGTTTTTTAACATTTCTAAATCTTTTATTTTAACTTTTTTTCTACTAAAATGACTCACTATCATGCATGTTGTCTATTTCCTTCATTAGACTGTTTGACATAGTAAGTGTAGTTATTACAAGTTCATAATCTAGTTTCTAAATGTGTCAGTCATATGAGTTTTGTTATCATTTATTTATATCTTTGAAATGTGTTTATTATTTTTAATACATTTTCCCCTGAAAGCTGAACCTCTCATGTAGGACAGAATACAAGAAGGGAAATGTATTTCTTTCATTGTGATAAAATACGTGGACACAAATTTCTTGCACTTTAGTCATTTGACGTGTACAGTTTAGAGATACTAAGTGTACTCAAAATGATATCCAGCCAGACTTGGTGGTGCACACCTGTAATCCCAGCACTCAGGGGATTCAGGCAGGAGAATCACTGTGGGTTTGAGGCCAGCCTAAGATACATAGCGAGACCTTATCACAAAACAAAACAAAATGAAACCAAGACAAGATAAACCAAAACAAAGCATGTTATTCAGCCATATCCTGCATTCATCTTTACAACTTTTTCATCACCTTTGAAATTCTATGCCTATTAAAGAGTAATCTTCATCTCCTACTTCTTCATGCTGAATAAATTCTACTCTACTGTTTGTTCCTATGAATATGCCTATTATTGGTACCTCACATAAGTGAAAGCATACAATGTTTGTCATCCTATGTCAGGCTATTTCACTTAATGTAATTATTTCAAGGTACATTCACATAGCATGCATCAAAATGTCTTCATTTTTAGTGATAAATAACATTCCACTTCATGTACTTGCCACACTTTCTTTATGCATTCATTTATCGTGAAAATGTGGGTTGTTTGCATAACACATATGCTTGGTGAAGGTCCTTTCCTTTTGTCTTAGTTACTTTTTCATTGCTGTGATAAAATACCCAACACTCACAGGTTAAAGAGCAAAAGGTTTATTTTAGCTCATGGTATGAAGAGGTTTCAATCCACAGTGAGCCGGTTCCAAGTCAGAATGGCATGGCTGAGGAGAAACAGTTTATGGTGTGGCAGACAGGAAGAAGGGCAGAATTAGGACAAAAGGAAGGATATATACCATTCCAGGCCACACCCGCCATGGCCCACTGTTCCCATCAGCTTTCATCTCCCAACATCACGCTCATCTGTAAAATCAGTGTATTAATCCAGTATCACACAACCATGATCCAGTCACCAGTCAAAAACCTCACCTGTGAGCATGGAAGGCTTTCAGAAGAGAGCTAGATATAACCTTCCCCATGGATTTTAATATACAGTGAATCAAGTCAGATAGGATTGGTTTGAGATCTGTTATTGAAGTTTATACTTAATGTACAAATTCTTCAAGTGGTACTTTATTCACAGGGCAGGATTGGTTTGCAATAATACCATCAACTTTGATTTGGGTTTCCTGTTGCACTGTAGCCCACAGAGATTCTCTCTATTCTGCCAGACTTTTTGCAAATGTTATTTTTCTTCTAAAAGTGTCAGTTTAGGCGTGGTGAGAAGGAGGAGTATGAAATTCTCTGATGTTCTGAGTAAGTCCTAATCTTAGACAGACTACTTACTGGTGGGTCTTGGGTGTGCAGTCTTGCCTAGTGCCCCTCAGCCATGCATGGTTAAGTCCAGGACATGTTTCTATTTCTTTCTTTTCAACAACTGGGAAAGTTTCCTACTAGGTTCTAAGATGAAAGTTTTTGTAACTGTTCTCTTTGAAACTAAGGGTTTATCCTAGAAGGGAGAAAAGGGTGATGGCTGAATGACTTTTGACAATAGTGGTGTTCCTCTCTCCAAAGTAAAATCAGAAAATCATCTTAGGTACACTCTTGAGAAGTGAATATTAGAAATTCATAGACTGCAATTATATCAATATTCTTATAATTTAAAAGTAAAGTATCTAGCTAAGGGTAAGTATAGTTATGAAGTTTTTTGAAGCTTGAGGAATGAAAGAGAGAGTATGAGAGAGTTTCCTAAGAAATTGGGAGAAAAAAGGACATGAGAATATGGTACAATTGCTCTAAGACCACTTGGGATATATAGTCATAAATTTACATTGAGATGTATTAGCACACGTAAACATTGTTTAGTCCATCTACATCCTTGTCCAATATTTTGTTAAATCTTTTTTTATAAGAGCATTTGTTAAATCTAATGACCAATATTTTCACATTTAAACTGCATTTTAACAGTTTATGTTCACGGATCTTCTGTTTGCCTCTTTGATAAATCTACTTTTTAAAATTCTATTGCTCATTTTTCTTCCCTAATACCATCTTTGCAAAAAGGAGTTAAAGCAGCTGGCCTGTGATCAATTTGCTGCTTCTAGTCAGTAGGACAGTTCCAAGGGAAAGGAAAAACACAGAAAAAATCAAAGAAAGCAACTGACCCAGTCAAATCTTGTAAGATATATTTCAGGTTAAGTAGACTGATGATATTTGAAAGGAGGAGGAGATCTTATCCATTGACTGACCTTAGTAGGACGTCCTCGGCTAAAGGATTACTCAGAGTAAATACACCTATGAGGTTTGACTCTCTGGAAAACATCATTAAGGGAAAAGACTTTCTGGACTCTGAAAATAGGAAGGTTTCATCATTAAGAGCATTTCACACAATCAGAAAACTTTCTAAAGTCATTCAGTGATCGTCCAATTATTTGGGGATAAAGAATATGTGTTGAGTGAAGAATGGACAGATGGCAGGAGTCACAGAAGCTGACCCAGTTCACTTTCCATCAATAGCTTCTTCTAACTGCTTGTGCATCAGTGATAAAGCTTTATGCTAATGAGGCCTTAATTAGAGTGTTTGGCAGTCCAATCTTGTGTGACAGCTCTGTTTTACAAAGGAATTTACTTTGTAAATTTTCAAACACATATGTTGCAGGTTCTTTTACATGGAGTGTGTGTATGTGTGTGTGTGTGTGTGTGTGTAAAAATGGATCTGTAAAGTTACTCTTCATTTCTGAATAATTTTCTTTAGCACCATGTAACTTTTCTATGACTAAACTAAGCAAACCCTAACTAATGAATTTTTTAGATAAAATACCAACATGTTATTTATCAAAGAAAAAGAACATTTGATTTATCACAATTAAGAACTTCGGTGCTTCAAAAATACCATTAGGAAAGTGAAAAGATAAGATACTTACTGCAGAAAATATTTGCAAATTATACATCTGATAAATAACATGCATCCAGAATAAAATAAAAGATGAAATGGTCAAAAATTTTGGGAGGAATTTGTTAAAGAACATGTATGATAGGTTAATAAGAATATGAAACAATTAAACAACCTTAGTCATTACAGAAATGCAGATTAAAATCCCAAAGAGATATCTATACCCACCAAAATTACTATGCATAATTAAAAGGCAAACTAAGTACTAGTAAGAATGTGGAGAAACTGGAATGCTCATAATACTATTAACAGGAATGTAAAACAGTACAATCACTTTGGAAGACAGTTTCACAGCTCCTTACAAAGATAAATAGAAACTTATCATATGATGGCCCAATTTTTATTTTGGGGTTATAAAAGAGAAATGAAAAAATGAAAATCTATGTTCACTTAAACATAGAGATAGGGATGGTTATAGAAGTATTTTTATAATATCCCCAATCTGGGAGTAATTTGGTTGTTTATCAAACAGTGAATGGATAAATAAAATGTGAGTAGTAAATACAAAGGAATGGTATTTATTAATAAAAGTGAACTAACTACTGATATATGCTGGTATATTACATAAAGTGAAAAAGTAGAACAACAAAAACTGAATAATACATGATACAATTCGCATAAAATGTTCAGAAAAGGCCACTTTAAAGATGTTGAAATCAAATAAATCATTGCCTTGGTGTTTGGGTAAGAATATGGATTAAGGGACAATTACACGATGAGCATTCAGAAAACTATTAGTGTATATTTGAAATACAAAATTGTTATGTCTGTTCTGGGGTCCTGATACCTATATAAAACATGTCTTCATAATTTTAAACCCTATACCCTTCTTTCCTGCACCCTCAATCTACTTCCCCATCTTCAAAAGTGTACCTTATTGTCTCCTACAATGTTTCCTTTGTTTCACACATTCATTCACTTATATTTCAACTTTTTCATATGAGACAAGCTATGTGTTATGACTTCTATCTAGATGTCTTCCCAAAACCTCATGCGATCATAGGTGGGACTTTTTGGAGGTGGTTGGATCTAGGTCAGTGGTGGCAAACCTATGCCATGCAAGCTTCAGTGGACACACAAAACCCTCTCAGTCATCATGAGAGCCAAGTTGCCCCAATCAAAGTTGGACAAATTATCAGTATGCACAAAACAGCAAAGATCACATTTATTGTGCAAAAGCATTCCAAATGCAAACTTCTACCTTTCAGTAAATAGCTGTTTTTATCACTGAAAGCTCTTTTATTGTGATTTTTAAAATAAAAGGTATTAATGCATAAGTTTTTTTTTTTTCCAAACTAAAACCTCAGTATTCAGATTCAATTGTGGTATTGGCATTTTGAAATATATAAGTGGATTTTGGGCTGCAGTTTGAACAGTTGGTCTCTAAAAGTGTCACCATCACTGCTCAAAGGTGATAGTGGAATTAAAGGTGTGTGATAATTAAATGGGTTTAGCATAGTTCTAGGTGTGGAAAATGGAAGTTCCAGCCTGGGTGTGGGTGACACCAACCAATAGGCTGATAACATGGATGGAATATAAAGGGAGAGAAGGGAGGTTTGTGGCTTCTGTTTGCTACTTCACTGTCTCCTGTCTATTCTGACTTGAACTGTTTTGTCTCTGGAATACCTCTCTGCCATGCTGCCCTAACTTGGAGATAGCTGACTCTAGACTGCAACCTCTACAAACTGTTGAAATAAACTGTTTCATCTTTAACATGTGGGTACTGGGTATTTTGTCCTAGTAACAGGTGAAATAAACTGTTTCATCTTTAACATGTGGGTACTGGGTATTTTGTCCTAGTAACAAAAAAATTGCTAAGATACCATGTGATATTTCTAACTTATTTAACTTGAGATCATACTGTTAAGGGAGATTTTCAAGGTGATAGGTGTGCTCTAAATCTTAATGATTGTACACTTGGTTGTACAATGGTACAGCAAAGGTTGCACAATTTGATATATTTTATAAGAATCATTGAATTGTACAATGGAAAATGTGGTATGTAATCTGCATTTAAATAAAGCTGCTAAAAGTGAAAAACAGTTTCTAACCTGGTGATTTTAATATAACATGCTCTGTAAAGATACCTGTTTCATAAAAAAAAAACTTCTAAAAGCAATAATTCTTTTAGGAAAACAAAGTTGAGGAATTACTCCAAGGACTACCTGTAATAAACTGGAAAATTTTTGGTATCATCATTCTTATGCTGTAAAATCAATTTGACACATTTATAGTCACTGAAATTATATTAAATTGTAATTACAAACAAAGACAAAGACAAGATGTTTAATGTGCTCCACAAATGATAAGTGTCTGGGAATTTCTCAGGCGAATTATTTTCCAATATGCTTTTGCAGGAAATTATCAATTATTCAGTATTCAGAAATGGTATGATACATAGCATTTTTAGTATTCTGTGAGAAATAAAGGCATGTTTTGTTGAATTAAGCTATTTTGGAATTTTCATGTATTTTATGGTTGCCTGATAGTAAGAATTGGGGCAGTTTGGGATTTTCTGTACATGTACCCCAAAAGTGTGAGAAACTGAAAAGTGTACCCCTTTGCCTTTCTATTTAATATAAAGCTAGAAGTCCTAGCCAGACAGATGAGAGAGAAAAATAAAACAGATCAAATTTGAAAGGAAGAAGGTAAAACTGTATCTTTTGCATGTGATATAGTCTAATATGTAGAAAACCCTAAAGGTTCTATAAAAAAAAAAAACTGTTAGAACTAATACACCACCTCATTAATGTTAATGTCAGGATATCAAATCAGCACACATTAATAAAGTCGCTCTCTCTTACTTAGGAATAAACTTAACCACAGTGATAAAATTCTTGCTACTAGGGTTATTAGGTTATACTTATATTCATGGTAGGAAGGAAAATGGGTATAGTCACTATGAAAATCAATATGAATTTTTCTCAAAAAATGCAGAATTAAAGGTAGTGCTACCATATGGCCCAGCAGCCAAAGGAATTGTGTTTCCAAAGGTATCCACACTCCCATGTTTACGGCAGCATTATTCATAATAGCTAACGCGTGAAAATAACCTAAATTTTCATAGGCAAAAGAATAAAGATGTCATGTATACATACAATTAAATATTAGTTAGCTTTTTGAAAAGAAGGAAATCTTGGCAGTCGTGACAGCATGGTTAAACTAGGAGAACATTATGCTAAGTGAAACCAATCAAACAGAAATGCTAGTGGTTTCTAACTTCACTTACCTGTGGAATCTGAAACTAGTCCAGCATACAGGTGTAAAATAGGGGGCTGGGGAAGAAAAATAGGGAGAGATATTTTGCCTAAAGTGTATACTTCTAGTGATGGAAAATAAATAAGATCTGAAGATTTTTAACAAATATGAAAGAGAGAAACATCGCACTTATACATGTGCCTTTCCAGTTTATTAAATGCAGCAGTGCTTTTGCTGGACAGATTCACTCACTGCAATGGCCTTGTTCTCATTCACATACATGACTGTAATTGCTAGAAACACCTTTCAAACATGTGCCTTTCTCTAGTTTATTAAATGTAACACAGGGTGGAGAACACACTCTTTCACACACTCTTTCAGGGAAATAATATGCAAGGGCAACCAAATACTACAATTCCTGGAAGCGTTTATACCACATAACAATATATTTATTCACTTAAGCAATTGAAATTCGTAGAAAGAGTTTATATACTTCTGCCTTTAAAAAGGGTATTAAATGTTAGCTTGAAAACACTTTCGCAGAGGATCCTTCACATGGATAAAACTTGCAGGACTCACGGGATGCTTGGCAGATGCACACCATAATCTGCAGATACTTGGAAACGGGAACAAATAAAAAATTCTAGGCACAGAGGACAACTTGAAAGAGAAGTCCAAATGCTGATATCTGGCGTAAGGGATATTTACAGAAAAAATGCATGCTTGCCTTTCAATGGTGGAAATGCTCACCACTCAACTCTGGTAAGCAAACCATGTTGGGAAAGTATCTAACCCTGAAGGTAGAAGCTGGAGAGAAGCAGCCATGTGCATCAGCAAGAGTCAGCAGCTGCAATGCATGTCTGACTGAGCTCTCGCCAACTAGCGCCCACCTGCCCTAGCTCTCTTCCCATTGGGAGTCAAAATCCAAGGACTGACATAGTCACAGGAGATCCTCAGCTTAGGACACGAAGGAAGACCAGATCAGAAAATCATTTAGAAGGTTGTGATTGAGTTTAAACTGTTGAGCCCTGGGGACAGAAAGAAACAAGAGTTTTATTCTGAATAGGAGCCTCGAACCAGAGAGGAGCATGCAGCAGCTGTGAGGAACATGATCAGCATTGGAGAAGAGACATGAGAGCAGTGTTAGAGTAAGTACATTTCCACCCCCACCCCAAACACTGTTAAGCCTGTGCCATTGGTACCTGTCAGCTTCCTCATCCTCCAAACACACAATGCTTGGTGTTCATGCAGGACCTGTCCCTGCTGCCCACTAAGGACTGCTGAGCTACGAAGCTCTGTGATCACTCTTACACTGGCTTCAAGCACTGCTGAAGTCCAAGCATAAAAGCCCTCGCATGATGACCTCTAGTTGCCACTAAATTTGTAGGTTGCACAGAGAATCTTTTAGAGAGTTTGGAGTAGGTGCAGTGATAGAGAGAGACAGCAAAGTCAGTGGGAGCCACCCAGCAGGTCTCCTGGAGCAGCAAGGAAGAGTAGTCATAAACATTTGAAGGGAGTACCAAGGAGGGAAGGGACGGAGGCAGAAAAAAATGCCCCTTGTGCTCAGTGAAGGACAAAGGTCTTTGACCATTTCCACTGCCCCCTCCTACCTTCTGAAACAAGTAAAAATGTCTGATCATGAAGCACAGACAAAAACATCTAGCCAGTCATACCCAGGAGCTCAGCTGAAACCCAACCAAACTCTGCCTGCAGAGAGAACAAGAACATCTGCCTAGAAAGGTTTATGTACTTTGTGTACAGGTTTTCTTGCTCTCTCTCTCTCTCTCTCTCTCTCTCTCTCTCCCCTTGTTTTGTTTTGTTTTGTTTTGTTTTTCTCTTTTTAAAATTTTTGTCCTTTCATCTGGTGCATATATATGGGAGATGTTTCCATATATAAAATGGAGAATAAGAATTAAGCAGTGCTTTAGTTTCACTAGTATCATTCATGGTCATATTAGGTTAACTCATAAAAATTGTGTATGGAGGATTCAAACATGAACTTTGTATCAGGTTATCAGGTAGTTCCAATCCTTTTGCAGCTTTCCCCAGTCTCCAATCATACTTCTCTCCCTCTTTTATTTTCATCTCCACTCTCAAATTCCCTCTCTCCTCCATTTCTGATATAAAAATGGCATTACCAAACTCCTATCTCTTTTCTGATTTTTATTTGCTGGTACCTTCTTTCTGAACTATTTTCTTCCTTTTCTTCTTCCTCATTCCTTCCCTCATACTCTGTATCCCATTCTGCTTTTCAAGAGAACTAATCCATTAACTTTCGGGTTATTGAAAAAAGGGTAAAATTGCCAAAAGCAAGTTTTAAATCACGTGATTGATATATAGTTAGTTCAGTAGATACTGATATAAATTGAAGTTCTTTCCTTTGAAATGTAGCAACAGACACTGACATTGTTATTTAGAATAGATTAAATAAATGCATAAACATTAAAACACAACAAAGCCAATGTTATATCACAAGGATATGCACACCGACTAAAGTTGTAGCAACAGAGATTTTCTACCCTAAATGATCTCCAACCCTCATCACAAAAGCTAAAGAAACATGAGAAAACAAGATTCCCCCCAAACTCTTTAACTCTCCAAAAGTAGATCTCAGGAACAAAGAAGAAGAGGAAGTTGCAGGAAAAGAAGTAAAAAATGAAATGGTTAGAAGATTTGGAGAGATCAATGGACAACAAAACAAATGTTTATATAAACTTTAGTGAGTTTAAACAGTATTTAAATAAACAAATCAAAGTATTAATAAGGGGCCAGGGATATAATTCAGTGGCACAGTGCCTACCTGGCATGCATAAGGTCCTTAGTTTGACTGATGGTGCAAACAACAACAACAACAAAAAATTAGTAAAGTGTTTAGTGAGTTGCAAAAAGAAACAAGTAATAAGCTGATTCAATTAAACAAATTAATACAAGATATAAGTGACCATTCTGATAAATAATTAGAATTTGTGAAAGAAATCAAGTTGAAATCCAGGTCATGAAAAATTAAATTGAAAGTATGGGTAACAAAACCAACCAGCATGAGGAAACTAAAGAGAATGTAATATATCATGTATCAGACGATATCCTAAATCATAGTAGCACAATTACCAAATCTAATGAAATAATTGAATTTTCAGGTAAAAAGTCATATAGAACCCCAGAGAGACATGACCAGAAATGAACCTCACCAGAACACATCATAGTCAAAGTTGCAGCACAAAGAGGGAACAAAAACAAATGGAGAACATAGAAAATAACTTATAAAAGCAAATCTATCAAAATAACAGCAGGTTTCTTAACACAAATCTTCAACACCTGGAGAGAGTCAAGCAAAAATTTTCAAACCCTGAAAGAAAATAATTGTTAACCCAGACATCCATATTCTGCAAAATAACCTTCAAAACTGATAGGGAAATAAAGATTTTTCATGACAGTGAGCCCACAGGGAAGGCAAAAGCATTACAGAGCACAAAGGAAAGTATGTATCTTATTAGGAGAGTAGTTGTACAAAATAGAAAAATAAACCAGCATTGGAAACATAATGCAAGGAGATTTAGTAAATAACTTATAGTAATAACTCTCAGGTTATTTGTCTTAATTCTCAATCAAAAATTAGAACCTGGCAGAGTGAATCAAAAAAAAAAGAACCCAGTCATATTGCCTGCAAGAGACAGATCTCATCCAAAACAACCCAAAAAACCCAGCAAATAAACAAACAAACAAAACCCCAAAAAACAATACTGAAGGTGAAAAGATAAGAAAGGACATTCATACAACTGGAACCCAAAAGAAAGCAGGAGTCGTTATCCAACTTTCACACAAAGTGGAGTTCAAATTCAAACTGATAAGAAGAGACAAAATAGTTACCACATACTGGTAGAGATCAATTCAAAATAAAGAGAAAACAATCGTAAATATACATGTACTGAATGTTGGTGCACTCAAATGCATAAAACAAAAGATTCTGTACATGAAAAGACAGATAGGCACCAAAATCATCATAACCAGGGACTTTAATAACCTACTTTCACAAACAGGTCAACCCAACAGAATATCAACCAAGAAATACCAAATTTAACTATACCATGAAACAAAAGGACATAATATGTTAATACAGTATTTCATTCAAGAACAGCAGAATATGCCTTTGATCTCAGCAATGAGTGAATCTTTTCTTAACTAAGCCATATCTTAAATGATAAAGCTTGTACATAAATACAAAGTAATTTAGATAATTTCCTGCATACTATTGGATCATAGTGAATTGAAAACAGAAGTCAATAGCAAAATACATCATGGAAACTATGCAAAGACATAAAGATTAAAGAATAGAGTATATAATTATAGAATTATCAATTTACAGAAGAAATCAGGAAAACATATTAAAAAGTTGCTAGAATCAAATGACAATGGAAACACAATATACACACACTTATGAGACACAATGAAAGGATTTTTATGATCAAACTTTGGAAACTCTGGATGAATATTTGCAAATTTCTAGGCAAATATGAAGTAACAAAACTGGATTAAGCATACCAAAGAACCCTGAAAAGGTCAATAATAGGCAGTGAAATGAGTCAGTAATAAAACTCTGTGATCTAAGAAAGCCCAAAATATGATGGAATCCCTACAGAATTTTACTAGAATTTCAGGAAAGATCTAATGCCAATAATTCTCAAGTTCTTTCATGAAATTTAAAAGGAGGAAGCACTGCCAAACTCCTTTTTGGAAGCTAACATCATCCTGGTACTAAAACTGAATAAAGACTAGCAAGAACAAGAAAAACAGCAACAAAAACTGTTGACCAGTCTCTACAAAGAACACAGACACAAAAAGCTTCAGCAAGATACAGTACTGGCAAGCAGAATGCAATAATCATTAAAAAGATCATACATTATGCCCAACTTGGCTTCATTCCAGAGATGCAAAAATGATTTAACCTATGTAAATCAATAAGCATAATTCGTCACATAAACAGAAGCAAGGATAAAAAGCACACGATTATATCAATAGATGCCAAAAAGGCTTTTGACAAAATCCAACATCTATTTATGATTAAAAACCCTGATGAAAACATGTGTAGAACAACCTTACCTGAAATTGATAAAAGTCATTTATGACAAACCTACTGCCAACATCACGTTAAATGGGGAGAAGTTGAAAACTTTCCTTTAAAAATCAAGACTATGACAAGGATGTCTGCTCTCACCACTCCTGTTCAATAAAGCACTTGAAACTTCAGGCAGAGAAATCAGGCAAGATAAATAAAAATCATTTGAGTATGAAAGGAATGTGTCAAACTACATTTCTTCTTTATATAGCAGACCCAAAAACATTTCACCGTAAGACTCTTAGAACTAATGATTTCAGCACAAGGACAGGATACAAAATAAATACAGAAAACCAAAAATGTTTCTGTATACCAACAAAGAGCCCATGGGAAAAAATCATGAAAACAACCCTATTCACACTAGTGTCAACAAATTAAATACCTAGTGTATAGGGTATGCTATGTACCCCCAAGTCCTCATACTTTTGATGGGGCTGAGTCTGATGCTTGTGATCAGTTTGTTGTCTAGCGCCAGGATTAATGACATGACTGCTACACCCACCCAGGGGTGGAGCTGAGATACAGTGTAAGGGAAGGCGGATCTTTCTCTTGCGCTTCCGCTTCTCTCTCTCTCTCTCTCTCTCTCTCTCTCTCTCTCTCTCTCTCTCTCTCTCTCTCGCCAGCGCGACTTGCAGCTTGCAGCCGCCATGCCATGCTGCCTTGGAGCCAACCTTATGGACTGAAACTCCTGAGAAACTGTAAGAATAAACCTTTCCTTCCCTAATTTTGGGCGTCAGGTATTTTGTCTTGGCAACGAGCGAAAAGTAACCAAGACACCTAGTAATTAACCTAACCAAAAAAGTGAAAGAACAAAAACACTATAGTAATCAGAAAATACAGATTGAAGGGCACATTATAAAATGGAAAAGCACCTCCTGTTCTTGGACAGGAAGAACCAGTATCATCAAAATGGCAATATTACCAAAAGTTACATAAAAATTTTATGCAGCTCTAATCAAAATACCCTGATAATTCTTCAGATAAGTAGTAAAAGCATTTCTAAAATGTATATGAAAACAGAAGAGTCCCAGAACACCAAAACAATCTGAAGCAAAAAGATTAAAGGAGGCACTGAAATTCTTGATTTCAAGTTACATTACAAGGATACAGTGATAAAACCAGCATATGACTGGCACAAATATACACAGATTGATAAATGAAGAACTTGGAATAGAGACAACTCCAGGTTTATTCAATTCTCTCATCTTTGACCAAGGGTCCAAAACCATAAACTGGAGAAAAGAAGTCCTCTTTAAGAGATTATGCTGGAAAAACTGGTTATTTATGTGCTGAAAAACCAGTATAGAACAATGCCTTACAACCTGTACTAAAATAAAATTAAATTGAAACAAAGATCTAGGTATAAACAGAAAAATTTAAATCTGTCAGAGGATAAAATTGGTAAAACTCTTAAAGACAGAGGCATAGGAAATGACTTTTTAACTGAGCCCCAGTTGCACAAGAAATAATACCAAGAATAAACAAGTAGGGTTATATCAATTTAAACAAAAGTCTTTGCACAAGTGAATGACAAACACAGTTAAGAGATAACCTACAATATGGGAAAAATTCTTGTCAGCTACTCCTCACAGGGTTAATTTCTAGAAAATATAAAGAACTCAAAAAAGTTAGACTCCTCAAATAAAAGACTCAATCAAAAAAAGGGCAACAGAAATAGATACTTCTAAAAAGAAGAGGTGCAAATGGCCCTAATATACAAGGAGACATGTTCAGCTTCTTGGGCCATTAGATACATACAAATGAAAACAACACTGAGATTTCATCTTATCTCAGAAAGAATGACTATCATCAAGAACTCAAAATAACAACAAAGGCTTATGAGGTTATAAGGAAGAGGAATTCTTCTACATTGTTAGTGGGAATGTAAACTAAAATAACTACTATGGAAATCAATAAGCAGATTCCTCAATACACTAGAAATAGAAATTTTAGTTGATCCATTTCACGCCTTCTGGACATCTTCCCCAGTAAGGTGAAAACATCATAATTCAAGTGACACAAACATACTCAAGTTTACAGGAGGATAATTCATAATCGTTAGATCTTGTAAGAGACCAACATGCTACCAACAGATGACTGGCACCAGATTAACTGCTCCACCACACTTATCTCAGTGTCCTGAAGTACCACGGCATTGCCACAATGTGGATGAATTTTCTGCCAGAGTGTAATATACATGACCTTTACTCCAATTGCTGATGAATTATTGTTTCTGACTAAAATTTATTGAGCCTTGACTTTGCAGTTTAAATTCTTATCGGCATTCTGGGCCTCTGGGCCCTGATTAGAATCACCCGTAAAGCTCTGTTTATGACATCCTAAGTGTCCTTTAGCCTGCATCACCCAGGTTTTCCAAACATCTCCCACAAACCATTTCCGAATGTTTTAAAACCCATGATTCAGATACAGTCATGAAGTGACCCCACTGTTGATACCAATTTTCTCTATTAGTTAGCTTTTCCGTTGTTGGGACAAAACAGCCAACACTCACAATTTAAAGAAAGAAAGAGTTAATTGAGCTCATGATTTCAGGGAATTCAGTGCATGAGAGACTGGCTTCAGGACAGGGCCATCATCGTGGTAAGGTAGGTACAGCAGAGATACTTGGCTTTAGGTGACCAGTAAGAAGATAAGGTACCAATGTCAGAAAAGAAAGAACCAAGAGTCATGCCTTCATAACCTACCGTATATACCTAAGAGAGTATTATGAAGAGTCCCTGGTTGGTTCTTCCCAAACCTGAGCAAGTAGACACGCTAGTATCATCACAAGAGATGACTTTGAAAGAGAATCAGCATAATGATAGCTAATATGTGATAAGTGCTTATTTATTGTCAGTCAATGTGCTACATTTTTGCTCGTTTCTAGACAATCTCAAAGCTTTATAAATCAAATTTAATAGATTTTGAAAGAAGAAATCAAAATTATGAAAGATAAAATAATTTATCCAGGTTTCACTGGCTATACAGATCTACCTTAGGCAAGGAAATATTGAGTCTTCAACCAGAGAAATTTAGGAGAATGAGCTACTCTTATTATGAGGAAAAAGTTTAGGATATAGTGGCTGTAGTAGCAAAGGAAAACTGCATTTGAAGTTGTGCTAATCTAGCCCTATCTGGATCTATATGGATCAATATGTTCAGAGAATGATAGAACTGTTATTTAAAGTCAGTAAAATTAACAAACAGTTTTACTATAGCAATAACATGTAAAAACTTTACTAATGGCGTACATTCTTGCATTAGCAATCCAACATAGTTTCAGCAGTAAAACTGAAATATTTATGTTAACTGTAGACACCGCTTTCTGCTTCCTATTGAGAAATACCTCTTCACTTCTTAAAAAACAATGAATCTTTAAAGGATGTTTCATCATTGGCTTGAGAGATCTCTAGTGAAGGCAAATACAGAGAAAAAAAAACCTCAGTGATAAAATAGCATAAAGAACACCCAGAATATCAGAAGAACAGAGCTGAAAATAAACATAGAACTAAGGAAAAAGTTATTACGTTTTCCTTTGGGATAGCAAACAAGAGTTTTAAATTTTTTCTCAATTAGCAATCTGACAAGTTGAGTTCAAGAAATTTCTGGTAAATGTGAGCCTGCTTTGACTGCCAGACTGGAAAAAACAAATCTTAAGTACCACATACTTATGAATTCCATAGGTGTTTCTAGTCCATACCTGCTGGTCACTACTTATACAATATTGAGATATTCAGACATAGAGATTTTGAAGTTTAAAAAAATACTTGGAAATGAATTTTCACATTTCTAAAACACTTCAGAAATTTCGTTTACTTGGTTTTATCTAACAGTATGTCAGACACAAAAATCAAAATTTCAAGGAAGACACAAAGCTTTAGTATTGAGGGCTTTGTGTATAGAAGACATTCTCTTAAGTAAGACTGTATCTTATTGATGCTACTAAAATACTGATCTTCATACTAAATAAAATTTCTCCATACTACTGTAAGTTTTAAGCTCTTAATAATTGATTACTGTACCAGTAATTTACCCTGTAATTTAACTTTGTGAATTTTTCTCATTCATACATCTAGCCAATATTTACTTACTCTTCCACCTGTCTCATTTTTTAATTTTTTATATGCAGACCCAGCTTCACATTTCTTATAAAAGAACCTTGAAAAGGAGTGCACATGTGTTGCTTTCATGATGGTTTATAGTGAACATTTGTGCTATGTGCAACAAGTACTCATAATTATTACTTCTGATGTATACTACATATTCAAATGCTAACAAACATTTCTTTGAGTTGAAATTAAAATTAACTTCCAAAGACATAAATTATCTATTTATATTGAAGACTATAAAATGCAAATTCATCACAGAGGCAATGAAAGTATGGACCAAACTATCCAGTCCTTGTGACCAAATTAATCACAAGTATAACTTAATCGCTATGACTGACTCTTCAATGCTCTACCCAACTTAAAATTCAGAGAATGGTTTCATTTTACATTCAATATGGTATTAAATTAAGAACATTTATTCTATCACCTCAGATCAAGTACACAACGTATGTCATATGCACGATACTTTATCCAACATGAAAAGATTACATTTGTGTTACAATTCATGATACTGTCAGTGATTTTAACAGGTCTTTGAAAGCACCCAGGAAATTGAACTCACTATTTTTTACCTTTCTCTGCCTTCATTCCTGTCAGTATTATTTCCCAAAATAAATAACCCCTCTAGCAACACTTAAGTAACTTTCTTTCACTGCTAATGCCTTCAGGCAGTAAATATTTGAGCCCCTCTGCTTCTTTAAGAAGTAAACGAATGACTACAGAATTGTTAAAAAAAGGAAAAACGATCCTAAAAATATTTCAAGTGGTATTATCTGTAGTGTAGAGACTGACATAGAATTAGACCTGAAAAAATTGGAATTTTAGTGGAATAAATGCATGTCCTTTAAAAGTTAACAAATAGACCTGAAAAAAATTACACTTTTAGTGGAATAAATGCATGTCCTTTAAAAGTTAACAAAATGACTATCAGAAGGTTTTACTGTTTTTTTTTTAGCTAAGAAAAAGCAGAAAAAAAGACATATAAAACAAAGACAACAAGCAAAGATACAAACAAATGACTAGAGTAAATACACAACAGTAACATTGCAGGTTTACAAAATCGGATGATAGAAACTTGACAATGGTTGCAATATTGCGTATCGTTATCTTTAAAATAGTTACTTACATTAACAGATATAGACATGTAAAATTAATCTAATCATATGAGTATTAATTGTTCTTTCTCAATAACGAATACATTCAACAGTGTGTTCATTTTAGTTATCTTACATATACATATATACAGGTTTATATCTTTTCCTCTTCCCTTTTCTCTTTCCGCCTTTTCCCTTCCCAGTTACTTTTGCTCTTTGAGCTGTTTTTTACCCTTATGTAGTATTTATTATAGATTTTGGATTATATATACTATTCCATTTCTTACACTAGGGAGACAATACGGTATTTACACATGTGGGTTTGATTTATCTCACTAATGAGAATGGTCTCAAGTCGTGACCATTTACTTACAAAAGTCTCAATGCAATTTTTCTTAATAGCTGAGTAGCACTCCATTGTATAAAAATACCGCTTCTTTTTTATCCATTCTTTGATTGATGGGCACTTGGGTTGTTTCCAAGATCTAGCTATTACAAATTGGGTTGCTATAAACATAGGTGCACAGATATCACTGTGGTATGATGTTTTCAATTCTTCTGGGAAAATGCCCAGAAGTGGGATAGCTGGGTTGAATGGGATTTCTAATTCTAGGTTCTTGAGGAATCTCCACACTGACTTCCACAGTGGCTGCACCAGTCTACACTCCCACCAACAATGGAGAAGAGTTCCTTTTTCCCCACAGTCCCTTCAGCATTTGCTGTTGGTTGATTTTTTAATCTTGGCCATTCTTTCTGGAGTGAGATGGAATCTCAGCGTTGTTTTAATTTGCATTTCCCAAATGACCATTGATGTTGAATATTTTTTCATATATTTATTTGCATTTGTATCTCTTTCTCTGAGAAGTGTGTATTCATCTCAGATGCCCGTTTTTGGATTGGGTCCTTGAATTTTAGGGGCCTGATTTCTTTTAATTCTTTATATGTTTTAGATAGAAGTCCTTTGTCTGATGGACAATTGGCTAAGACGTTTTTCCAGTTTGTGGGTTTTCTTTTCATTCTGTTGGAGATTTCCTTTGACATGCAAAAACTTTTTAGTAGGATGAGATCCCACGTGTTGATTCTGGGAAGTATTTCCCATGAAATCTGATTTTTGTTCATGAACTCTCTGCCTACTCCTATGTCATCGAGATTTTTACCTACTCTGTCTTCTAGTAAGTTTAGTGTCTCTGTTTTTATATTCATATCTTTGATTCATTTTGACATTATTTTAGTGCATGGTGATAGGCATGGATCTAGTTTTAGTTTACAGCATATAGAAAGCCAGTTTTTCCAGCACCATTTGTTAAAGAGGCTGTCTTTCTTCCAATGAACATGTTTAGCCCCTTTATCAAAGATGAGGTGACTAAGTGTGTTTGTAGTTGTGGCTGTATCTTCTAATCTATTCCATTGATCCTCAGGGGTATTTTGATTCCAGTACCATGATGATTTTATCACAGTAGCTTTGTACTATAGTTTCAAATCAGGGATTGTGATGCCTCCTGCCTTCCCTTTGTTGCCCAGAATTGCCTTTGCTATTCTAGGTCTTTTCTGGTTGCAGATGAATTTCAGGAATGCTTTCTCTAGCTCTGTGAGGTAGGCAGGTGGTATTTTGATTGGGATTGCATTGAATTTGTATAATAATTTTGGGCGAATGGTCATTTTCATGATACTTGTTCTTCCTATCCATGAACAGGGAATATCTTTCCATTTTCTGAAATCTTCTTTGATTTCCTTCTTCAGAGTAATGTAATTTTCACTGTATAGGTCTTTTTACTTCCTTTGTTAGATTGATTCCTAAGTATTTCATTTTTTGGATGCTATAGTGAAGGGTGTGGCTTCCCTTATTTCTCTGTCAGTGACTTTGTTGCTTGTGTACAGGAATGCTATTGATTTTTGAGTGTTCACCTTGTATCCAGCTACATTACTAAATTTAGTAATTACTTCTAAAAGTCTTCTAATGGATTTTTAGGGGTCTTCTATGTACAGTGTCATATCGTCTGCAAATAATGATAATTTCACTTCTTCCTTTCCTATCGTTATTCCCTTTATTTCTTTCTCTTGTCTAATTGCTCTGGCTAATATTTCCAGAACTATATTGAATAGGAGTGGTGATAATGGGCATCCTTGTCTTGTTCCTGATTTTAGGTTGAAAGGTTTCAGTTTTTCTCCATTTAGTAAGATATAGGTTTTTGGTTTATGATATATGGCTTTTAACAGGTTGAGGTAGAGACCATCTATTCTGATTTTTTGTAGGGTTTTGATCATGAATGGGTGTTGAATTTTGTCAAAAGCTTTTTCTGCATCTACTGAGATGATCATGTGGTTCTTGTCCTTGGCCCTGTTGATATGGTGTATTGCATTTATTGATTTCCATATGTTGAACCATCCCTGCATTCCTGGGATGAATCCCACTTGATCGTGGTGTATAATCTTTCTGATAACTTGCTGTATTCTATTTGTCAGAAATTTATTGAGGATTTTTGCGTTTATGTTCATTAGGGAGATTGGCCTGTAATTTTCTTTTTTGGTTGGGTCTTTCTCTGGTTTTGGTATTAGGGTAATACTTGTTTCCAGGAATGAGGTAGGGAGACTTGCTTCCCTTTCTATTTCATTGAAGAGTTTGAGGAGTGTTGGCATTAAGTCTTCCCTGAATTTCTTATAGAATTCAGCAGTGAATCCATCAGGGCCCGGGCTTTTCTTTGTTGGTAGGGTCTTAATTACATTTTCAATTTCATTAGCTGAAATTGGGTTATTCAGCAGCTTTACGTCTTCCTGATTCAGCTTTGGTAATTCATAGGTTTCTAGGAATCTGTCCATTTCTTCTGTGTTATAGAATCTATGTGAGTAAAGGTTTTTGAAGTAGGTGTTGATGATCTGTATTTCCACCTGGTTTGTAGTGATTTCACCCTTTGCATTTCTTATTGCATGGATCTGAGTTTTTTCTTTCCTCTTTTTGATAAGGTTGGCTAGGGGTTTATCAATTTTATTTACTCTTTCAAGGAAACAACTCTTCGATTCATTAATGCTTTGTATTGTTTTCTTAGTTTCAATTGCATTAATTTCTGCTCTAATCTTAATAATTTCCTCCCTTCTTTGGGCTTTGGACTTGACTTGCTCTTCTTTTTCTAGAAGTTTGAGGTGCAGCATTAGGTTGTTTATGTGTGTTCTTTCCGTTTTTCTGATCTGGGAGTTTAGTGCTATAAATTTCCCTCTGAGGACTGCTTTCATTGTATCCCACAGGTTCCAGTAATTTGTATTTGCATTTTCGTTCAATTGTAGATATTGTTTAATTTCTTCTTTAACGTCTTCTGTGACTCATTGGTTATTTAGGAGGGTATTATTTAATATCCATGTGTTTATGCAGTTATTGTAGGTTTTTTTGTCATTCATTTCCAATTTTACTGCACTGTGGTCAGATAATGTGCATGGAATTATTTTGGTTCATTTGTATTTACTTAAGCTTGCTTTGTGGACCAGTATATGATCTATTTTAGAGAATGACCCATGTGCAGCTGAGAAGAATGTGTATTCTGATGTTGATGGGTGGGATACTCGGTATACATCTACAGGGTCCATTTGTTCACAAGCTTGATTCAGTTCTGCTATTTCTTTGCTGAGTTTTTGTTTGGTTGATCTATCTCTCTGTGACAATGGGGTGTTAAGGTCCCCTGTTATAACTGTATTATTGTTTATTTGGTTTCTCATGTCTATTAAGAAGCATCTTACATAGTTAGGTGTTCCCATATTCGGTGCATATATATTTATGATTGTAATCTCTTCCTCTTGAAGTTTGCCCCTCACAAGTATGTAGTGACCTTATTTATCTCTTTTGATCTTTTTTGGTTTGAAGTTTGCATTGTCTGCAAACATAATAGCTACCCCTGCTTTTTTCTGGGTTCCTGTTGCATGGAATATTATTTTCCAGCCTTTGATTTTTAGTCTGTGAGTTTCCTTTTGAGTGAGATGTGTTTCTTGTACACAGCATATTGTTGGATTTTGTTTCTTGACCCACTCTGCTAGTCTGTTTCTTTTTATTGGTGAGTTGAGACCATTTACATTGATTGATATAACTGATACTTACTGGCTCATCCCTGTCATGATATCTTTCTGTTGTTCATTTTCTACATTTTCTGTTTAATTACTTGTCCTGCTTAGTGGTTTCCTTTTGTTGTTGTTCTTAAGATTGTGGCTATCTTTGTCTCTTTCTAGAGTGTCTTTCAGTTCTCTCTGTAGTGTTGGTTTGGTGGCCATAAATTTCTTCAGTTCTTCTTTGTCATGAAAGTATCTTATTTCTCCATCAATTTTTAAGGATAGTTTTGCAGGGTACATCAATCTGGGTTGAAAGTTGTTTTCTTTCAGGGTTTGAAATACTTCACTCCAAGCTCTTCTTAGCTTAAATGTTTGTGTTGAGAAGTCTGCCGTTATTCTGATAGGCTTTCCTTCATAGGTGATCTGTTTCTTTTCTCTGACAGCTTTTAGTATTTTGTTCTTGTGCTATATTTCTGATAGCCTTATTATTATATGTCTGGGTGAGGATTTATTTTGGTTGTGGTTAATTGGGGTTCTGTATGCCTCAGTTACCGGTCTTTCAGATTCTCTTCCCATGTTTGGAAAGTTTTCTGCTATTATTTCTGTGAATAGTCTTTGCAGGTCATTAGTATTGAACCCTGCTTTTTCATTTATTCCTATTAATCTTATATTATTTCTCTTGGCATCGTCTTGCAGCTGTTGAATTGTTGTTTCTTGGTTCCTTACTATTTTTAGGAAATCTTTTCTTTCGTGGTCATGATCTCCCATGCTGCCTTCAAGATCTGAGATTCTATCTTCAGCTTCATTTAAGCGGTTTTTCAAACTTTCCATGGAGTTTTTCATTTCCTGCATTTCCCTTTGCATGTGTTTCATGCATTCTGTTGTGTCTTATATTGTTCATTCAAAATTTCTATCGTTTTCTTAAGTTCTTCTATTTTTTATCTTGCTCTTCTTTAGATACACACATTTCTTTAATAATGATTCTCATCTCATTTTGTAGCTGAGAGAATATTTCTGATTTGAATTTCTCTATAGCTTCATCAAACTGTTTCTTTATTGCATTTTCTATAATTTCAGAAAGTCCATTTGTGTGACTCCCATTGTCTTCCATTTCAGTGTCTCTTGGGTTTGTTCTTAGTGGGCTGGGGGACAGAGACTGCCTCTTGGTCTTTCGTTTTGTCATTTTCTTCTAGAACCTATGTGGCCCTGTGTCCTGCGAGGCTGACTGGGCCTTCCCCTGAGGTTCGCGCTGATTCTTGGATCGTGCTGAACCATGGGACCCGGTCGAGCTTGGTCCTGCACGCAGCAAGGGAGGTTGGCCTCCCAGGGCGTATGGGCGGAGCCTCTGCCTTAACTGGGTGGGGGGGGGCAAGGCCTCCCAGTCCCAGGGAGCTAGGCAGAGTACCCCAGAGTGACACCGCCCAGAGCCCGGGTCTGTCTACAAGTTCAGAATGACACCTGCTTTGCCAGGGCAAGCCTGGGTGAGTCCCAGGCCTACAGTGCCAGGAGAGACCAGGCTGGGTGGGGGTCGGCGAGCTCTGGGTGGTGCATGCACAAGCAGCTCCACTGAAGTATGGAGCTCGAGCGTGCTTGGCACCCTGGCATGGGGAGCGCTAAGCTCTCCAAGTCCCTGCAGCTGTGTTGGTCAGTCCCTGGTGAGCAACTCTGAGGTCCTGGGCTGATCTGGGCTGGGCTGTGTACCTCTGTGTCCTGCAAGGCTGACCAGATGTTCCTCTGAGGGTCGCGCCGATTCTTGGATCGTGCTGAATTGCGGGACCCGATCGAGTTGGGCCCTCTATCAGAAGGTTTTAATATCTGCAATTACTCAGTTACATACCATTTTGCAAAGAAACACATACTAAGCAACTATAAAGCATAGAATTATTTTTATCAAGAAAACAAAAATCTCAGTCACTGTACATTGACTGAGAACCAGCTTAGAGACACCTCTTAGCAAAAATGTATGAATGGCTTTAAGTATATAAATACAATTAATAAAAATCTGAGCTAGGATACACCAGACTATATAGTTTTAGGGTTTATCTTTTATTTAGAGAAACCTTGATTTCCTAGCAGATATGTTACCATTCGTGAATTGAAGAGGACATTTGCCTAGCAGTCAGCAAAACAGGCTTCTGTCCTAAAATCAAGTCAATGTGACTTTAGATAAATTGGTCACCTTGCCAGAGGGACTTGGAGTATGTCTCCTTTTATGTTTCAAATGTGAAATACTGTCATTACTTTGAAGGTTATGTTTTGTCTTCTCTGGTTTCCATAGCAATTTTGTTTGTAGACTATGTAGGCTTTCACCATGGAATATTTTTCTGAGTAGGTGGACCTGGAAAAGGCAACTAGTTTGTGGTACCTGAATAATATTTATTCTTGTCAAAAAACAAGACACATTAAAAATCCAAACTATGTAGACGAATGTTCATTTAGCTACACCAAATTCTTTGTTTTTAATAGAAAATTTGGTACCAAAGGGTCAATCCATCAAAATTACAGAATTTCAAGGTTTTAAAAATAGAATATTCTGCTACCTAATGTCTGTCAAAAACACACACTGTAAAAATCATATTTTAATGTGATTATTTAATGGCCATTCTATTTATATATGTTCCAGATACTCTAAGTTTCATTCTGATATAAAATTAAGTCCCAGAGTGCTGTAACTTATGGTTTTATGCAAAGGACTAATAAAACTAATAATAGCAATCTGCATTTATCCTATATGTCAAATACTACATTGCTTTATTTTATGTTCTACAACAAAATATCTGAAAAGAGGATTACACAAGTCATAGTTTTGTAGATTGAAGAACACAGCACTGGTAAGTAGTTTGATTCTTCTGAGGTTTCAGATTAATGGCATTACAATGGCAAGAGTGTGTGGAAGAGATCACATAGCAATGCAAGAAGTCTGCGACCCAGAATGGGCTATTGTGCTTTTATAACAACTCACTCCCATGAGAACTCCATTAAGTCCTTCTAAGGGCAGAAACCCCAAAGATGTAATTATCTTCCTCTACTCCCTACATTTGTCACTTTTCAGTCAGTGTGACAAAATCGTGGAGAGTCACAATTTAAAAGAAGAAAGGCTTATTTTTGGTTAATAGTTTCAGAGGATTCAGTCCATGGTTGTATGGCTTTAAGGCAGAAACAGCAGGGTAAAAGGGAAAGGCAGAAAGCAGAAAGAGAGAAAGGAGGGAAGAGTCAGGGACAAAAACCACTCTCCCAGGTTACACCCTAAGTGTTACACCCGTTCCAGTCAGGAACCACCTTCAAACATGAGACTTCTGAGGAACATTTATATCTAAACCAACCCAGTTCCCATCTCTTAGGGTTTTACCATCTTCTATATCACCATAGTAGTGACACGTTTCTCGTGCACAAGCTTTTGGGGGGACACAATTAAAGCCACATGTAAACCATAGAGAGAGGCAACTTGCAATATTCTCTTATACATATATATGGATATATATATATGGCTATTGTTAATTTGTCAAAGATGTGTAGCTTAGAATCAGGCTATGAATCTAAAAGTATCTCTTCTCAATTGCATCAATTTAACAACTGCACTAATTTCCTAAAGAAAAGCAATAAATAAAATGTTTGCATTTTATAGGACCATTCTAAATCACACATAACAAGTTATTTCTAGAATTTAACAAGCAAGAAGAAAAATGTTTGCCTCTGCTAAAGAATATTTTTTCTATAATAAGAAATGATAACAACTAAATAATAACAACTAAAAATTTTAACACATTTTATATCAGATAATATTCTAAGTGGACTTCACAAATTAAAAATATCTGCTCTTTCAAAGACAATATGTACTGGGAAAGCAAAACAAAAAACTACACTTGGGAAACTATGTCTTACTGTTATACTAAATATATAATTGTATATAACATATAGAAATGAATTAGATACACTTTTATGTTAAAGTATATATAATTACCAAATTTGGCTCCAAAAGACACATACCTCATCATTTCACTTAGATGTATAATCTAATAAACTTGAAGAAACAAATGTAAATGGTAGACTGATAATTACCAGAGGCTAACAGTGTGGGTATGGAGGGAATGGGAAACTGTTGATTAAGGGTAAGAGTCTAATGTAGATAAAAGAGTAGATTTTGAGATTTGTTGCACAGCAGGTGATTAAAGTCAATAATACATTTATTATGTATTTCAAAATAGCCAACAGAGTAAATCTGAAATAACTTAGCATAAAACAATGATGGGTAAGCAAGCTGATAGTATATAAATATATATATATATATATATATATATATCGCACCCCATAAATGAATGCAATTATGCTTTTAAATTAAAAATGATAGTGAGCCTTCATTAATTAAAAAATACTAATTAAAATGGGCAAGATATCTCAGGAAACACTTTATCAAAGAAAACATATGCATCCAATAAGTGCATGAAAAAATACTCAAAGCTATTAGTGATTGTGGAAATATTAGATGTCTGAATCACAAAATTATCTAGAGTACAGAGAACATATCTTGGTCTAATTTTCAATCTTATCTACTATGCTGGATTAAAGTAGGAGGATTTGATTAAGGGAAATAAAGGAAAAGCTAGATCTATTTTGCTTGACATATGTATGCCAAGACTTATTCTGTGGTCTTCAGTCAGAGGAGTATTAGAACAACTACATGTGGCATTGTGAATAGAAAAGTACCTTGTCTGTATTTCCAATTTATAAACTGGATGTGTATGAAAGCAACTAGAAGAACTGGAAAATGAGAGGGAAAATGAGAGAATGTCTTTCACTCAGGAGAAATTTTCGGGAAGTAGACATGTTAGGTAGTGTTAAATGCCATAGAGAAAAAAAAATGGTTGCTTGATTTAGCAAGTGGTTAAATCCTAAAAAAACCTAGCAAGAAGATTTTGAGAACTGATGGTTGTCTAATTTTGTATTCCCTAACAAGTAATATAAAATTTTCTTCCTTAAGAAAGTAATGGCATTGGGGAAAAAAAAGATAGATGAGATTGAAAATACATGAAAGAAAGGAGAGAACATTGATTTATTGAGGTTCTAGAGAAAAAGATTGTGGATCAAAATAATTCTGAACATGTAGTTTAATAGAAGGCAAACACAAGAATACATACTGCACAGGTCCATTTGCAAAAAGTTAAAAAATGGAGAAAGTCTGTACCGTTGGAAGTCATGATCATGATTTCCCTTGACAGAAGATAACAACTGGAACAAAGCTTGAAGATTTGTCATTTTCTGGTAACATGTTTCTTTGTCCTGGTTATATACAGTTATTATGAAAATTTACTGAGCTGTATAAGTATGATTTCTAATCTTTTCTGTACGTATGTGTTATATTTTAATTATAAGAAATCTCTATATTACAAGAATATTATGTTTTAAAAGACTGAGCAAAAATTCAGAGAAAGTCAGAGATGAATCTATAACCTCAAGGGAGACTTTGTTTATAGTTTGCATTTTTAAAGAAGTGGGAAGACAGATGATGACACACACAGGGCTACTGCAGAACAGATGGGGAAAAGGCACTGAATGGGTGCATGAAAGCTAATAGACTCCCTGGCTAGAGCGATATCTCAGCTAATGAACTAATAAATTGATACTTTACCTCTGTACTCATAGATCTGTATACAAAATGAACCCTGTCTTTGTAATTTAGGAAACCAAGATCCTAACACAGCTTTATTAATTGCTGAGTTTTATTTGAAACTTTGACTTTGTGCTACCGAGGATCTAAATGATAAGTTAAATAGGCTCATTTCCATGATTTAATTGCTTGCGAACAGATAACACACAAGTTTCTTGTGGAAAGCCCCTTGTGACATTTTGTTCTGAGAAATATGTCTCATTTAAGAATTCCTATAGAAATCCAAATGTATCCTGAAAACATACACTCTTGGGGGAGTCATGAAGCTCTTTTATTAGCGTAGATCTATAATAGTAGAGGATATTTTGCTAAAGCTCAATAAAGATAATGAATAAAACTTATGGTAGAGAACCTATTTATAAACATTTGAATTATTATGGTCATGCTCATTCTAAGGATGAAAATATGAATGTCTAGAAGAATATTTTGACTCATATTCTACAGATAGATGTTCAAACTTTCATGAGTTAAGAAGCAATACATTTGTTTTTGGTTTGAAATATATGCAGTCTTTATCACTCATCTACATGATTGAATCTAAAAGCAAACACATGACAAAATTTATGACTATTAAGTGAAAGTCTAATAATCTGAACAACACTTTACCTAACTAATGACTAATGATTGATTTTTTTCCACCTGAACTGAAGGGTTCAAAATACTTACCAGGAAAGCCAGAATATATATATATATATATATATATATATATATATATATATATATATATAAAATCTTGTCTTTATCCTCACTTGAATTTGAACACAAATTTATAATAGAAATAATTGGTAGTGTTCTGTCTTATTTTCTTCCAATGAACATACCATTTGTAGGCTCTAGGTATAAGAAGCATATCTGGATTTATTTGATGTTGTGAATGTTGGATAGGCAATCATGGAAGTGAAAGAACAAAGAAGTGTTCATCTGAGAGTGGCTGAAATGGTTAGCAATCTGACCAGTGTGGACAGTGGTGAATGTACTATCAAAGAGATGAAAAGCCCCTGACCCGGGAATTGATAGGGTGACTGGGGGCACATGAATGAAAGGAGTCAGGTTAAGGTTTTAAACATGAAGTTTGTGTAGATATTTTGGTGAATCTACAAAAACACCCTGCAGCTTGTCTTAAAGCGTATATATTATGTTAGTATCACAAGTCATTTGATGTTTTTATTTGTCACAGGTGTTATTCAGAATATGGAAATGAAAATAATTTCCTTCTGTCAAATTCCAAATGCTTGCACTGGTATTTCCTGTAGAAAGTTTATAAAAACAGGGTGGGCTGTCAAGTGTAAATCTTACTCCTATGTTATACAACCGATCACCACATAAATACTGGAAAGAACTTTATCTAACTACATAATTACAAAACCAAGAAATACTTCATTTAACATACATTTGGATGTTGAATAGAGACTTTATTCTTTATGTGGGCAAAATCTTGATCTAGCCGATTAATGCGTTCTCATTTTAGATTTTGCGTTTCACTTTTCAATGTTATCCTATCCCTCTTTAAAGGTTACATGCATGTCTCTAGTCAGTGCTGTGATTCTAGTCAGTCTATGTATGGCAGAATCATTTTCCCACTGTACATAGTTTGTCCAAATGATGAGCTTTGGGCAATGAAGCAGAATAAAAAGTTTATATCCAAATGACATTAGTCTTGTTATTTTTTCTTTGTTACAAGAATGTCAGGACCTCAATATTGACAATAACTTATTTCTGGTTCCTATAATGGGTAAGATATTGATTCTATTCTATTAGTTTTTTTGAAAAGATCTAGTGATTGTCTAAGCAAAATATTATGACACTCTATTCAGAGGTAATAATAAATGCAGACATAGTATGTATGAAAATATTATCACAACATAATGGTAAATTAAATGAAATGAGACAGCCATAACTTTCTTACATTTGATGTGAGGTAATATGATAGCAAATATACTCAAATTATAAATTAGGATTTATATTGGCATTTGTAGAGAAACTACTGTCAAATAATACAAAACGAAGAGATTAAATGGAATGGAATATTGAAGCTTGACAATCACTGCAGGAGGGAAGAAAGAAAAACAGCATTGACTAAAAGAAACCAGATACAAAATAATTCACACTGAGTTACTGTATTTATGTAAAGTACTAGAAAAAATATAAATTGATGGTGAAAAAAATCGTTAAATTTAATGTTTTGTGAAGGAGGAAAGAGAAAAACCTCAGGGGATGGTAGAAAAAATGAAAATTCATTTTCATTTTTTAATGAATAAACATTAAATAGTTAATTATAGTTTCATAAAAAATTTCTATCCACCTATCTATTAACTCACAGTACTTGTTAGAAGAAGAATGTGGCTTCAAAAGGCTAGAAAATAGGTAAAAATAAAAATTATGCATTACTTCATTATTTTCTGGCAACTTTACATAATTTGGTCCATTGCAAGTAAGCGCATAATGTTAATTACATTTAAGGAGATTCTTAGAGATACAAGACTACATAATTGCTAGAATTCTTAGTGGGTTTTAAGAGGTTTTAGATATGATAAGCAGAGTATTATCTCAATCAAGTCTTTGTGATGAAGCATTAAAAAGAGAAATGTGATTAAAACTGAAAAGTCACATTTTTACTCATCATGTTTGGGTCCCAGTGCAGTGAGAATTCTAGTATGGCGCTGCACAGCAACTCCGGTGTGCTACCCATGCAGACCCGCAGGGAAAGTGTGGTCAGTCAGCTACAAGGGATACTGGCCCATAGCTTCCCATGGTCATTGTTTAGGATCTACTATGGCATTTGTGGCAAGACCCTGCTTTACCCTGGAAGTTTCCAGCAAATGATGGAGCACTATGAAGGCATGCAAGCCTGCCCAGTTTTGCCCATTCCCAGGCCTCGTTTGTGGGCAAACCTGGTGTGAAATCTGACAGGGCTATCTGAGTCTCTGTCAGAACTGCTCCAGTATAACATTTTCTCAATGCATCCTTTTTTATTCCTTTCTCTTAACTTCAAAATCCCAATATTTTTCTTGTCAATCCTGTTGCTTTCTTCTTTTGTCTGCCACTGGCACAACCCCATGAATACCCAGAAGATTTTACTGTTTCCAGAGAACTCAAGTAAAATTCTTAGGTTAGATTTTGTTGCCAGGCACAGGATCAAGAAGCCCCTCTCTTGTCCTCTATGCTCACATTTTTCTCTTAGTATCTTGTCATTCTTAATGGAAGTAAATGAGGAAGAAAATGCTCCTTTCTTCTGAAGGAAGAAGTCCTGAATAGCTTTCTGCTTCTACCTGAAAATGGAAAAGAAAGAACAGGAAAGCTACACCTTGGTTTTCTCCATGCAATAAAAACCTCTGGTCATTTTAATGCTTTGCTCATCTGAATATATGCAGAATGAGGCCTGGACCCATCTATACAACCATTAGAGGAAGAGGGACCTTGAGCTTGGTCAAGGACTTAGAATTTGACTAAATAACCAGCTAACTTCTGTGCTAGTGTGTATTAATCAGCTTTCATGATACTGCGTCACAATACCCGACACCTGCAACTTAAAGGAGTAGAGTTTTCACTGGGCTCATTGTTTCTGGGAATTCAGCTGGTCTGGCTGCAAGGGAGGAAGCATTGTTTTGAAAGAGCCTGACAGAAAAAAATCTGTTCAGTTCATGGCCAGGAAGCAGGGTATGGGAACAGTGCCACAGAGGACATGGACCGGGGACCAGATATAGCACCCAATGTAGATCTCCACGACCCACCCAAGCACACCCAGAAATGTGTTTTACTAATCCCTTGGACAGCTTCCCAGCCAATCAATTCACCATCCACCTTAACCATCATGCCATGGCTTGATGTAACACAAAGACTTACTTCCTCTCACAGATCCAAAGTGAATGGTGAACAGCAAGACTTGAAGAAAACCCAGAGCCTTTTACTTGTTAAGAATAAAATTTTTCTCTTCGCCATCTTTACGGGTAAGTCTGTCTTTTACGTAGCAGAAATAATCTGAGTAGAATTATATTAAAATACACTCTAATGAAAGAAAGCACAAAATATAAGTTATTTAAATAATTCAGATGGGAAAATTGATGAAAGATGACACAAACTATCTTGTCAAATTGTGAGTGTGCTTCTAAGTACACATCTGTAACCATACAAAGCAAAATGTTACCCCTGAAATTATTTTTCTCTTGAAACAATTTGCTTTGAAAAATAAATGGTCTTATTTTCAACATGAAATTTTAGTACAATAAATTATATGATTGCCTAGATATATATCATAGGTGTGAGTCCTTAAATATAAAAAATCTATAAATTATTTTCTGAATAATTATAATTTATAAATGGAAAACAATGATTACTAAAGATCCCTTTAGTACAAATGCTTTAGAAATAATAATCACCTGCTTGTTTCTAGTTTACATAACTTTGTATGGCATTTAATTTAGTAAAATAAGGTATCTACATTGTCTTGAAATCCCATGTTTGACTAACTTTTGAACATTTCATTCATATCAGTCTAACAAAGCCTAAGACAAACTACAGTACGCCATTGTGTTCTTCATCATGCACCTAACTTTTAGCTTCAAAATATTTTAAATTCTTCAGTCATTTACCCCAGAAAGAGAACCTAATGGCTTAGTGTACACCTAATCACAGATAAGTGCATACTGCCAAAAGATCATGATCATATTTTTATACTAATCATTAACAATGAAGAAATTCAATAACATATTTTTAAAGTCACAGCACTCCTCCTACCTCAGCCTCCTGAGTGCTGGGATTAAAGGCCTGCACCACCACGCCCGGCTCAAAGAAACTTTTGAGAGTAATGTACATGTTCATTATCTTGATTCTGAAAATAATTTCACAGTCCATCTTCTTTTTTCAGTTCAGATCAGGAAAAACTGAGTCCTAAAATTATGTTGTGCTTCATCAGCAAACGTCATCTGCAATCTGTAAGTTTGTTGAGAAAAGGGGCCTTTACCTTCTCTTTAGGGCAAGGATAAATTAGGTGCTGAATAATAAATGGATAGACTGAAGACAAATGATCTAGAAACTGAACTCTTTGTATTGTCTTCATCCTTCAAAGGGAATGTTTACCACAGACAAGGATACTGTCACTGATCCGTGGTTTACTAAGTATGAAGGTTAATGGTTACCTTCAAAACCTGTGCCATCAAGTCCAGTGATTGATCTTTAAATAATATGAGTGCTGGAAGCATGGTGTTCCAGGACGAACATCATGTCCATACTTCTCAGGACAATGCAGCCTGTTTTTTGTATATACAGGAATGCAGTGCAGAGAACTCAGGGTGGAATAAGTTTCTCAGTTGTTTCACGGAGCCCTGCTGCCATGGAAAAGCCAGCTTTGGAGGTCATCCAGCAATTACCCAACTAAAAATGAAGACAGGTACCAGACACATGGATCACAAGGTACCAGACAATGACATTTCTTTCCTCCTTTTTTTCTGTGCTTATTTCCTCTTGAGAAAAAAGGTTAGTAATGTGTATATACACATTACTTTCTACTTTTTGTGATGAACTTAGTGTGTCAGGCAATTTCTTTCAGTGACAAAATATGGTTGCTGGAAACAGTGATGCTTGTATGGGGTGAAGGGAAGAAAATAACATTTCTTATAACAAATAATAGGAAAATCAAGATAGAAAGTGTCCTTGGAATTTTCATGAACTCAGGTAATAACACTGGATCTTTCTGCCTTTTTTCCTCCCTAATTTTCTGAGATCCATTTCCTTTCTGAATGTTTTCTTCATTTCTTATCACAGCATATGAGTTTTCTCCATGTAGCTGGATAAAGACAAATAGAGGTAAAGATAGCAGAAACTTGGAACAGCCAAAAGAAAGAAAGAGTCTCTCTCCCAGCTCCTCACAGAATATCCCATGGAAGGATGCTGTGTGACTCGTGTGGTTTATGGAACTGCTCTGGTCCAGTGACTGTGGACTGAAGAATGGACACTATTTAAATGCACAGAGGAATTCCCATCCTTAAACTGCCACGAGAAAGACAGTTCCTCCAAAGACAGGGGTAGGTACTACCTAAATAGAGGGATAAAAGGAAGAATCTACCATCTCATTCCTCCCTTTGGGTGCCCACTCCTCTGTCCATTCACAAATTCTACAGACGTTCTCTTCTTGGGTTAAAAGATAATATGGGGGAGAAACCCCACCCCACTGTCCTGTCCTCTGTAGCTACCAGAAGCATATCCAGAATGTTTGCATGGTAGAGTTTTCTCTTTTGTGATTTAGTGATCAGTGTGTTATTACAGTTGGTTGCAAAACAGATCAGCTTCTGCCTCTGGTAACTACAACAATTAATGATGGGAAATACAACACGTTCTCATAAATTTCTTTCTGGGCTATCAGAGATGGCATTTAAGGAAATGATTACATTGAGTGAGTCCTGTAGTCTGTCTTTCTGGGGTCACAGCTTCCTGGGGTCTCCTAGTAGGTTTTACCATGTCTGTTGTGCTCTGTGCCTATACCTAAGAGTTCTGTTACAGATTTTTCTCTACTAATGTCTGCCTAGGCTTAGCATCTCACTGCTTATTGAGTAGATTCTAGAAATGAAAGATTCCCTTAAGAATCGAAGAGGCAAAGGCCAGCTTTACATGAGCTAAATATTTGGAATCTAAAATTTGTCCTTATGGGACAGAAATAGGATAAAATAGTGATTACCAGGAGCTGGGAAAACAGGAGGAGAGGGATAAGGAGGAGAGGTTGGCCATCAAATTCAATGTCATAATTAGACAGGAGGAATGCATTCTGGTGTCTATTACACAGAAGGGCAAATATTGGTAACAATAGTGCACTATTTGTTTCGAACTGCTAGAAGAGAGCAGACTAAAGAAATGACTAAAATGATCAATGTGTCTACTACCATGAGTTAGTCCATAAAATATGCATCAAACAAAGCATCATATTGCACCCCATAAATTAATAATAATTATGGTTCAGTCAAAAAGGAGCTTACAGGTTTCAAACTGCCTGAACAGGATTTCTCTATGATGTGCTTTGGTCAGTACACAATGAGTGAAGGTGACATGTGTCACTCATGAATGGTCAGAACTTGCTGCTTTATAATTCCTTTATGTGGTTTTTCGAGATGAAGTCTTCATTGCTCTGGATTCCTAAATTGTTGTTTTGAATACATCTTCCTGGTAATTCACATTCAATTTACAGTGTCATCAATAAATAAATTTTAGAAGTTTCTCATTTTTTGAGGATTTGTCTGCAGGAATAGATAGGCTATTTTAACTGAATCAAGGGATCCTACTATAAAAAATAAGGGATAGTCTTTTACGGATAATGTAAAATGTATCCATAAATATAACTGATAAGTTTGATTTCATTGAAAATGTAAAATTTTCATTCTTTGACAGGTACAGCTAGGAGCATACACAGACCAGACATAGACCACAGAAGTTGTCATTCATGAGTCTGATAAAGGATTAGCGTGTGTGGTACAGAGATGAATTTTAAAGCTCAATTATAGGAACATAATAAAAAACTGCTTAAGACTTGAGCTACTATTTTAGCAAAGAATATCCATCAACAAGTGACCATATAAAATGTTACCCAACATACTAGTCAATAAGAAAGCTCATGTTTCACTCCTACATATACATAACCAAAATAAATAAAAGTACATGTCCACAAAAAGACATATCTATGAATATTTATGAATATTGAATAGATTAAGAAATATCAGTGAATTTATTCAACAGAATATTACTCAGCAATTAGATTGAAGACATTGATTATTTCAATACATAGTTGAATCTCAAAACAATTATGGCAAGTGAGAAAAGCAAGACCAAAAAAATTATATACTATGTGATTCTATTTATATAAAATTCTGAATGTACATATTATAGTGATACACACAGACAGTGGATGGTTCAGCATAGGAGGAATGTGGAAAAGAAATAATAACTAAAAAAGAAGCCAAAGGAACTTTTGAGAGTAGTGTATATGTTCATTATCTTGTTTCTAAAAATAATTTCATTGATATCTGTGTATGTCAAAATATCAAACTGCATATGTTAGATATGGGAGACTGAGTATATGTTAGATATAGGATTGCTCTGAGTTCGAGACCAGCCTGGGCAACATAGTTAAGACAGGAGCTCAACAATCATAATGTAATGTTTATTATTTATCAGTTATAATGCAACAAAGCTGTTAAAATTAATACAACTATACATTTTAACAGTGAATTTTACTGGATGTAAATTATATTAAAAATTGCATCATTTGAACAATGAAAACATTTATTTTTTATGATTAATACAGATTTTCTATTTAATTTTATTTAAGCAAGCAAACGTTAAATTGCTATTCTTTTTTTAAATTAACACACGTTTTCAGTACATATTGTTCATACTCCTCCTGGAGAATTGGTCCATGTACAGGACACATCTTAATTGTCTTTTCATTCCTTTCCCATCCTTGCCACTTCCTCCTTCCTCCCTCCATCTCCTGTCACCATCCCTTTTGCAAGAGTTCTATTTCTCTATTTTCTACTATCTGTCTTTTATTTTGTTGTTTATTTGTACTTTCAGTTTCTCATATAAGAGAAACCAAGTGGTATTTAAGATTGTATGTCTGCTTTATTTCATGTAATATGATGGTCTTATTGTGCAGAAAGGATAAACTTGAGTCACCTGTAGAAAAATGACTACTTTAAGTGATATAATTTAAAATGGAAAAACTAAAAGTTAAGGTGAAAATCTTTGGTTTTCTTCCTCTAAACAGTATCCTTCCTCTTACTTTCTTTTTCTGTTGAAAGTCTTTTGACCAATGATTTTTCTCCCAATGTGACAGTTGGGCCCTAAAAGTCCTGTGACTTGTAGCTCTGATGAACTTCTTTTATGTCAGTCATATTAGCATTCTGCTAGTAAAAATTCCTTTACCTATTCCTCAGAAACAGACATAGTCATTTAAAGTAAAAAGTGGTTGGGTTAGTACACACACACACACACACACACACACAAGCATGCAATTAAATTGTGCTAAACTAGTAGGTAAGGCTCAAAAGTGATGAACACGAGAAAGATCATTCCTCTGTATTTGTTTGCATAAGTCACAGAGATGGGAATGAGAAAAACTACTTTCCCTTCCATCTCCCTATATGCTTTTTAATTCAAAGTGAATCTTATTATACATCACTGTTCCAATGATAATTGACTAAGAACTGCACTTGATCAGTGGTTTCAGTGTTTATATATCACATTTAATGAATCCAACTTAGATTATATTTACAGTAAAAGAAGTCATAGATTCATTCCTTACCCCAAACAAAACTCATTATATTAATTTAAAACAATTATACCTTACCAGGCCTCAGTACAAGGCCCTTGAGACATGGAAAAGAGAATAAGATGACTTATCAGTTTAACAGTAGATTGTATGGAATGAAAAATGTGAAGCACTGTAATAGGAAGAAGGCAGGCTCAATGTGTCCAAAAGCACCCTTTTATTCAGGTTGAAAGACAGGTCTTTATTTAACAATGAGATAGGCTTGAAGAATATATCTATATTCTAACTTTTAAACTGGTATGGGTACATAAATATTAATTTTAGCTTTTTAGTTCTTTTTATTTTATTTTTGGACTGACAATTTTTAACATCAGAAGATATATAACCAATCTGTGTACACTTTGCCTAATGTTTAAATTAGGTTTTGTATACTTATCTCCCCAAACACTTATCATTTATGTATGATGGAAACTTCTTTCTTGCAGCTTTTTATAATGTACAGAGATAAAATCACCACACTATACAGGAGTATATTAGAGTTTCTTGCTCCCACCTGAGAACTAGTATCCACTGATCCACCTTCCCTTATACCTACACTCACCTAGGCTACTTAGCAGTAGTAACCAGCATTCTACTTTCAACTTCTGGGAGGTCAACTCTTAGGGTGCGCATATCAGCAAGATCACGTGCTAAGGGCCTTTCTGTGCCTGTTGATTCTACTAAGCATAACAATCTCCAGTTCCATCCCTTTCACTCCAAGTGGCAGAATCTTTATTATATTTTAATTAGTGTTATTATACAAATTACTCTGCACTATGCCTGTATCATAATTCATAACTCTGTCAGAGTCAATGAAGAAAATATAAAATTCACAGTGAGCTGATTGGAAAGATTCCACAAAGGCAGATCATAGCATATGCTCTAACCCCAATTAATTTTCTATACTCTCTTCTACCAGGTGTGATTATGAAATTATTTCCTGCAATCCCTTGACTCTGTAATGGTTTCATTCATGGATCTGATTGAACCTCTCTCCTCAATCCTCAAAGGTCAGTAACTGAGGTTTGCCTTAATGTATTTTGAAAAGTGCAGATCATTGCAATTGTTAGGGAAGCTGCTTTTCTTCTTCTCCTTCCTCCTCCTCCTCCTTCTCCTCCTCCTACTCCTCCTCCTCCTCCTCCTCCTCTTCTTCTTCTTCTTCTTCTTCTTCTTCTTCTTCTTCTTCTTCTTCACAATTACTCCTAAAAAAAAGTAGGAGAGGTTTGAAAACTTGTTTACATTATTTTTTATACTGGATTTTAGTACATATTATTCTTTCCTTAGAAAGTGATTTTAAAATCGTATTATCTTCAAACTGGCATACAACAGAGTGAAGAGACAACCCACAGAGTGGGAAAAATTTTTTTCCACCTATTCCTCAGACAACATATTTGCACTTTTCATTTCAGTAGGAATCCCATCATTATAAGTCTTACTCCCTTTCCCATTTCGTTAAAGAGTTTGAGGACTAATGATATTAGAGCTTCTCTAAATCTGTAGAATTCAGCAATGAATCCATTAGGATCTGGGTTTTTCTTTGTCAATGTGATCTTAATTACATCTTTAACTTCATTGACTGATACTGGTTTATTTAGAATTTTTATATCTTCTTGATTCGCTTTTGGTAATTCACATGTATCTAGGAATCTGTCATTTCTTCGAGTTTTCCATCTTGTTAAAAAAAAAGGTTTTTGAAGAAGGTATTGATGATAATCTGATTTCTGCAGGATCTGTTGTGATTTCAGCCTTTTCATTCCTAATTGCATGGATTTGGGTCTTCCCTTTTTTTTTTATAAAGCTGGCAAAGGATTTATAAATTTTATTTAATTTTTAAAGAACTAACTCTTCAATTCACTGATCCTTTGTATTGCTTGCTTAGTCTCAATTGCATTAATTTCTGCTCTGGTCTCCCAAAGTCATCCCTGGAAGAAAGCATTACTCTGATAACAAAACAAGAGAAGGAACAAGTAGGAGTCATTTCAAGAATACAATGATCATTCAGCAAATTCGAAACAATAAGTGTAACACACCATATCAGCAGAAACAAGGACAAAAATCACATGATCATCACAGAAAAAGCATTTGAAAAAGCTCAACACCTATTCATGATTAAAAAAAAACCTACAGAAAATTGGAATAGATGTTTTTATCTCATTCTGACAAAATTCATCTACAACAAACCAACAGCAAACACCATAGTAAATATCAAAAACTGAAAACTTTCATTCTAAAATCAGGAACAAGACAAGAATGTCCACTGCCATCACTTCTAGTCAATATAGTTCAGGAAACATTAGCTAGAACAATTAGACAAGAGAAAGAAACAAAGAAATAAAAATAAGAAAGGAAGAAGTGAAATTATCATTATTTGTGGATAACATGAGACACTTCATAGAAGACCCCAAATACTCCATCAAAATACTTCTAGATTTAATAAGCAAATTGAATTGCATAGCTGGGTACAACATCAACACAGCATGATACTGCCAAAAAATCAGACCCGAGAAACAATGGAACAGATTAGAGGATGCAGAAACAAATTCAGACATACTCAGCTACCTTCTCTTTAATGAAGGAGCCAAACATGTTCACTGAAAGACAGCCTCTTTCATAAATTATGCTGGAAAAACTGACTTGCCAAAGACTAAAACTTGACCCATGCTATCATCATGCACTAAACTGAAGTCAAAATGGATAAAAGATCTAAATAGTAAAACAGAAATGCTAAATCTGCTGGAAGGCAGACTAGATAGAACTCTTGAAGACATAGGTGTAGGCAAAGTCTTTATGAACAAAACCCTAATTACCAGAGAAATATTACAAAGAATCAACAACTGGGATCTCATCTTATTAAAAAGCATTTGCATAGCAAAAGAAATCACCAACAGAATGAAGAGACAATCCACAGAGTGGGAAAAAATTTTTTTCCAGCTGTTCCTCAGACAAAGGACTAATATCTGGAACATATAAAGAATTTTTAAAAATCAGCCCCCCAAATTTGAAGACTCTATCCAAAAACAGGCAATGAATGAATAGGTACTTCTCAGAGGAAGAAGTGCAAACATCACAGGAAATAAATATATGACAAAATGTTCAACTTCACTGGTCATCTGAGAGATGCAAATTAACACAATGATGTGTCTATCTCACTCCAGAAGGAGGCTTTTATCAATAGTGAATGCTGGCAGGGCTGTGAGGAAAAATAAACACTGATCTACAGTTGAAGGGAATGTATACTAGTGCAAATACTGTGGAGAGCCCTCAAAAAACTAAAACACGAGGTTCCATTTGATCCAGCTATTCCTCTCCTTTGGGAGAGCCTTTAAGATCCCAATCATAGCACTTCAGAATGAAGATGTCTGAGATTCTAGACTAGAAGTACCTATTCAGCTAAAGAATTTTTTCAAAATACAATGGGAAAATCAAGGCAACATATTGCATTTGACCTTATGCCTAAAGGTAAATTGGGATTAAATTTGGAGGAATGGACACTGTCCTGCCCCCTGCTACATGATGTTCTCTGCGATATAAATGGCTCAGTTGGAAGGGAGCTAGGAGACCAAGATATTTGTAGGATTCACGAATCTCTATGCCCCAACTCCCAATAGAAGAGCAAAGCTGGCACCTTCAGAATTGTGCATCTAATCCACCAATACAGATCGCTTTTCTTGGCCTTTGTTCTGAGACCTAGTAAGTAAGACCTGTACAAGTATTCATGCCCTCATAAGGACAGCAGAATAGCAAACCAAAGGAGCCTCACCAGGTCTCTCACACCCTTGAAGTGACATGAGAGAGCAACAAAATACGTGATGTCCTTGAGAATGATGTGAGCAATAGGTGAAGATTCACGATGACAGGATGGACATTGCAATGTATTCCAGGTGGCCAGAGACCATTTGGGAACACCGATATCTCAAAAGCTGTCAGAGGAGAGAGAGAACCTTGCCATAGACAAGGTAGGACTGTGATCCTCAACAGAAGCCAGTGTAAGATCGAGGGCCTGCCATCAGAGAGGCACAGCGGCATCATGGAAGCCCACTAGGGATGTAAGAGGATCATGATGTGATTGACTTCAAAACCTGAAAAAGGACTGGTTTTTAGTTTCTTACAATATAAAACACTAATTTATATTTCCTACATTTGTATGTATGTATACACATATGAGTGTGTTGAACAGTAGGAATTCAGGGAATTTCCATATATCCTTCATTACTGGTGTACACTGGCAATTTTTTAAAGTTTGTTTTTATTTTATGGAAAAAAAGTAAAACAAAATTTCTTATCAAAAGTAACAGGAAAAGAGCAATAGTTAATACATGATATGTTATCTTTAATGTAATTGTTCAGGGCACAAGATAAGGGCATGAAATTGATATTTGTACAAAGCTCCCTTTTTAATGAGCTAAGAGTCACTAATAGTATAACTGACTTGCATTTTTCCCTTTTCCCTATTGTCCTTTCCCCTTTCACCCATTTTAGTTTCTTTATGCTTTTGAACAATTTCTTTCCATTTCACAATGTCTACTGTATATTTTAGAGCTTATTTACGCTTTCAGTTTCTCACACAGAGGAGACAATATGATGTTTACACATGTAAGTTTGATTTATTTCACTTAGGAGTATGGTCTTGAGTTGCATTCATTTACCTATAGAAGTATCCAGTGTATTATTTTTATGGCTGAGTAGTACTCCATTGTATGAAAATACCACGTTTTTTATCCATTCTTCAGTTGATGGGCATTTGAGTTGTTTCCAAGATTTAACTGTAACAAATTGTGCTTCTATAAATATGAAAATTGTATTGGGGATGGGTGGGAATTGAACTCAGGACCTTGTGCTTGTTAGGCAAGTGCTTTGTCACTGAGCTAAATCCCTGGCTCCTTGCTGCTATAAACATGGGTAAACATGTATTGTGGTATCATGACATCCAGAAAGGAAATAGCTGAGTGGAATGGGGCCTCTAATCCTAGTTTTTTGAGGAATCTCCACACTGATTTCCATAGTAATTGTACCAGTCCACACTGCCACCAACTGGAGCATGGTTCCTTTTTCCTCAGAGCCCGCCAGCATTTGTTATTGGTTGATTTCTTGATGATAGTCATTCTTTCTGGAGTGAGTGTGTGGAATCTCAGTGTTGTTTCAACTTGCATTTCTTGAATGACCAGTGATGCTGAACATTTTTCTAAATATATTTAATTGCCACTTGCATTTTTTCATCTGAGAAGTGTATATTCATCTCATATGCTACTTTTGGATTGGGTCTTTGAATTTGAGGGTCTGATTTTATTCCAATTCTTTACACGTTCTAAATACAAGTCCTTTGGGACAGTTGGCTAAAGTTTTTTGCCACTCTTCAAGTTGTCTTTGCACTCTGTTGATGATTTCTTTTGATGTGCAAAAGCTTTTTAGTAAAATGAGATCCTGGTTGTTGATTCTTTGAAGTATTTCCTGTGCAGTCTGGATTTTGCTCATGATCTCTCTATGTACATCTATGTCTTTAAGACTTCTATCTACCTTCTCTTCCAATAGATTTAGTGTTTCTCTTTTAATATTTAGATCCTTGATTCATTTTGACTTTAGTTAGTGCATGGTGATAGACATGTTTATAGTTTCGATTTTTGGTATGTGGAAAGTCAGTTTTTCCTACACCATTTATTAAATAAGCTATCTTTCTTCCAGTGAACATGTTTGACCCCTTCATCAAACAAAAGGAGATTCAGTGATACGTTAATAATTTTGATAATTTTTTGTTATGAAGACATGGTAGAGTAAAGAAATAGTACTGAAAAAGTTTTGGCCAGCAGCACAAATTTTTGGAGCGACTGGAAAATGATCTGCCTTGTCATGCATACTTGGGCAAGTGTACAACCCAGTGCTTAGTCTGCTCTCAAGTGTCCAGAGAAGCAGTTATGGAGAAGTGACACGAACATGGCTCTTTGTGTATTCACACTGTTAAAAGCCAAAAGGAACGTATTTATTGTTTTCTTATAATAAGCTGTTATTATAGTCTATTCATTAGCAACAAAGGGCCCACAATTAGAATAAACCTTATGGGTAACTTGTCAATTGAAATGTAACATAGCTATGAAAGAGTGCACAAAACACAAATACACACTGCAATTAATAACAAGTGAACTTCTAAACACCAGCCAGGTGAAGGAGTCAAATACTCTTAGCACACCAGTACCTCCTTATCTATCCTTGTGAACACTCCCAGTACTATTCTAACACCACAGGAAAGTTTCGCCGAATTTTGCTTTGATATACAAAAATATTACAAAATATTTCAAAGAACTGAGATATTAAGAGGGCCCAGAAATCTCTGTGCCCCAGTCCCTTATAGAGGAGCAAAGGTGGCACCTTCAGTAATGTGTCTATCTACAAGTACAGAACACTTTGCACATTTCTGTGGCCTTTGGTCATTAATCTAGACATACTTCATGCAAATTTCTAAAAGTGCAATTGCTAGCTCAGAAGCAAATGTACATGATTTTGTCACAAAATATTAAATTATCTTTCCTAAGTAAATTTCATTCTTACAAAAATACGTGACAGTGCTTGATATCCCAAGCCTTAGGAAAATGAGTTGGTCTTTAAAGTTTTGTGATAGCTGAGAGAAATGGGTTTCATACAGTTTAGTTTTCACTGAAGTATTTTATGAGTGAATTTTAACACCAACTTATACTGTATGTTTGAGATCATCATAGAATTTTTATTGTTTTCTATGAAATATTTTTGGATTTTGTTAATTTCATTATGAGTTTTTAAGAATATTATGTGCCATTTTTTCTTAATTATGACAGCTGTTCATCCTTTTTATGTTATACTTATCTATTCTTAGTTTGTCATTTGTTTTTGACTACTTGTGTTAAAGTTTTTACTGTGCAAACTTTTTTAATGCAGTTAAATTTAATAGATTTGTACTAATTTGTACTTACATTCATTCTTATCTCTTTTTTATTTTAAAAAGCAAAACAGAAAAAAAGGTAGAAATAATACAGAATTCAAAAAAACAGTAAGAAATCAACACTAGTTAATATATTGCATATTGTTATCTTAGAAGGTTCAAGTTACAAGATCTAGGCATAAAAAATGATCAGACAATCAAACAATGACAACATGAACTATTCTTTTTCATGAACTTACAGAGTTTTTCTTCTTATAAAGTTTCATTTTCCCTCATTATATCTCTAGTCAATCTGTACTGTATTCATGTGTATAGAGGGAAGTGTAGACCTAAATTTTAATTTACAAATGACCATCCAGTTATCCCACTACCATGTCTTTAAAAGTTCATTTTTAGCATAGTGATTTGAAATGCTAGTTTTAACACATAGTCACTTTGCATATCTTGAACTTCATTTAACTACTTGTCTATTCATGTAATTCTGATGGGTAAGGCTGATTACTCTCAGTTGGCTTGGATTAGTAAAGCAAACTTCTGGGCATCTCTGGGTGGGATGTGGACATGTAATCTCAGACACTGTATAAGGACCCTGGCATCTTCTCTGACACTCTCCCCCTGCTCTGCTCCTTAGTGCCATGACATAATCAGCTTTGGCACCAAGTTCCTCCATTTTGATGTTTCTGCTTGGAGTCAGTGCATGACAGACTGAATCTTCTGAAATCATGAGCCAAATTAAACCTCTCCTCTTTTAAATTGTGGCTGTCGGGTATCCCATTGATAGTAAAGCTGATTCAATCACATATCAACACAAATATTTTTAATTTTAGAGGCATCGTGATCTTTTTTCAACATCCAGTTGAACTGCTGCTTCTTATCATTCCTTCACATTTTTAGGATATCTTAACTCCCCTTGCATGATTATTCTTCTGCATGATATTTGGTATCAATTTGTCTCACTGAATTAAAAATATTCACTGATATAGATGTATATTGAAGATGGTAAGTGTGTTTTTCTGATTGTTTCTTTAAAAATATACAATCAATGGTGAAAGAAGCAGAGGGGGGCTATGGCTGTCAAAAGGCCTGCTCAGATCCTGATGGTGAACTGTTCAGTGTCTTGACTGTCATAATAGTCACGCAGATCTATAAAGATGAGAAACCATGTACGTTATCTTAGTTATTTTTTTCAGTTATGTAACACATATTGTTCTCCCACATTGACTACAACTTTTGTTAGAGCTTTCACAATGACGGGTATTAGAGGTATCAATTCTTTAGCTGCAGTGGTACTATTGTTAAGTTGTTGGGTGAAGCTTAATTAGATGTCATGGCAAAATATTCCTACAATCCATGCATTTTATTTTATTTTATTTTATTTTTATTTTATTTTATTTTTTTGCTGCACCGGGGATTGAACTCACAACCTTGTGCCTGCCAGAGCAGGCGCTTAAGGCACTGAGCCAAACTCCCAGCCCTGGTTTTTTGAGGCAGGGTCGCACTATGTAGCTCAGGCCGGCCTTGCGCTCGCGTTGTAGGCCAAGCCGGCCTTGAACTCACAATGCTGCGCCTACCTCAGCCTCCCGAGTGCTGGGATTAAAGGCATGTGCCACCACGCTCGGCCATGCATTTTAAAAAGACTTCATCTCCTTAGAGGAGTTTTAGGTCTTATCAAAATTAAGTGGAAGGCATAGATATTTTTTACACATCCTTCACTCTCACACATGTGTAACCTTCTCCATGAGTGGCATTCCCCACCACAGTAGATGACAAATTTATTGCAAACAGATCTACACTGACACATAATTTCCAAAGCTCCTGGAAAGAAGTGTAGTCAAGAGGTATTATCTTTTGTATATATTTATGTACTTGACTTCTAATACATTTTTTAGATTTTTTGGTAAGCTTTGCCTGAAGCTATCCTTTCTCTAATGTTATTGTCAAGTTTTGAGGCTATAGTTAAAACGGCTTTAACAGTTACATTTTATTTTCACTGTTAAGTTGGACTTAACAGTTAAATTTCAGAGGACTTGAAAGTGTTTTTTTAAATTTATTCCCTGGAAGATTGATGATATCTTTTTTAACGTATTTGAAATAGTGAGTAGATGGAGTCATTTTGGCTGGAGACTTTTATTTTGGATGAATTTTAGAAACAGTGTATTCATTAAAAATAGTATCACAAAATATATCATGTGTGTAAAGCTCATGTGTGAGCACAGAAAAGCAATGCATACCTTAGGGATATATGATGTGATAAAGCCATGCCCCTATAATAAAAGTTGAATATTTTAAAAAGCAAGAGTTTGCTTATATTAGAGACAGTGTTAAGGGGCAGGAATGAATATCCAGGCAGATACAATATTCTAGTTATTAAATTATTTAAGCAGCCTTTTAACTATTAGTTTTATAACACATAGTCTGCATATTTTTGTATTTATAAAATATTTAATAACATGTATCTGAGTAAATAACAATAGAATTTGTTTGTCTTAAGTGGCTGAAAATTCTTCTTTAAAAAGTAAACTTATTTACTGATTTTTAAGAATTGACTGTGTTACAGGTTCTGGATGTTATGCACAATTCAAGTTCTAGGTACTCTGCTCAGATTCAAAAATAAGCCCATGACATTCTTATACATTGAATTATTTTTGTCTTGGATTTTCATGCTTGCTATAATTCTATGATAAGTGCAGTAAATATTTAATTAATAATGGAGTTATAACATGCCAACAAATTAGGTGAAAAATTACTGACTTAAATAATGGTTAACCAATCACCCACCTGCAGGAGAACAGATTTTATTTAACAAAGGAGAAAGGTGAAAATGTGTGCTTGAGGACAAACATTAATCTTGTACAAGTGTGAAAGCTTTAAAATGCCCTTGCAATGAGCAAAGTAGGGTCTTTGAAATATCTAGGGAAAGAGCAGCCCATCTGGCAGTGAGAGAATTAGAATAATTCTAGTCATAGAATATTGCCTGGTGACTTATTAAAAATTTTCTCTTGATCTAAAAGATCAGCCAAATGCTAAAGTGGCTAGGGAAGTTGGATCAGCTTTTTAAAATTGCTAACAACTGATAGCCACCAGGAAAATAAGACAATGGATGTAATAGCATTAAAAGAAGGACTGAAAATCATTTCTTCATGCACAAAAATTGAGACAAAGGGCAAACATATTAAAAAATAATATTTACACAGTATCTGCAAAGTTAAAACATAAACTGTGTTATTTACTTCCTAGAAAGGCAAAGTAATGGTACAAATAAGCAAAATATGCAATGAATGTGGTAAACCAACTAGACAAGATATTAGAAGAGTTCTTTTTCACATTTATGGGTTCTTAGGGGAAAAAGATAATTAAAATTGTAACTAAAATAATCAATTTTTTGGATTTCACCCATCCATTTTAAGCAACAAAAATGAGCTCAAGTTTTAGGCAAAGAGCTTGTACTAAATTTGGACTATAGCAGTCATGTCTGCAATTAACTTTTTAGACTGAAGGTCTTGCGAAAATCTACTACCCTTTTTATTTGCAATTTATAATTATTGTAGAACAGCTGGGCAATTCTGCTCTAGAGAGAGTGGAGAAGATTGAATGCACAAACGTAAATGGCTAGCAAGTATATAAACAAAGTACTCAATATCGTTAGCCTTCAGGAGAATGCAAATGAAATCTACAATATACTATCTCAATCCAGTTAAGAAGATAATATTAAAAAAATGACAAAAGCTAGGGTGAATGTTGTCTTGGTTACTTTCTTCTCATTGAGACAAAATACCCAACACCCACAAATTAAAGGAGGAGGGGTTTATTTTGGCTCGTAGTTTGTAGAGGTTTCACCCCATAGCCAGCTAGTTCAAAGGCAGCATGGCATGGCAAAGGGGAATGGCAGTGGAGAGCCAGAGAGGGAGAGATCAAGAGAGGGAAGGAGATGTAAACCCTTCTAGACCCCATCCCAAGGAATCCATCTCCTCTTCCCACATCGCATTTAGCTATATTCATTAACTGATGGGTATCATGCCCCCACGATTCAATCACTTCCCAAAAACCGCACTTTTGAGTGTCTGAGGCTTTGGTGGGGGACATCCAGATATAAACCATAACAGACACAGAGGAAAAATAAACAACTCTCATACACAGTTGGCAAGGACACAACTTACTAAAATTATTATAGAGAATAGTTATAGAGGATTGCTCAAAAATGTAAATGTAAGTGTACCATATGATCAGCTATCCCACTTCTGCATATAAGCAATGAAAATGAAATCAGTTTGCCAAAGAGATACCTGTAAGTCCACTTTTTTTGCTGCATCATTCACAATAACTAAGCTAGTTCATCAACCTAAGTGTCTGTCAAGGGATGAACAAATGAAGAAAATGTGACACACATACATAATGGAACATTATTCTGCCAGGCAAAGAATGAAATCCTGTCATTTACTACAAAGTGGATTGAAGTGGCAACTATAACATTGAGTGAAATAATCCAGACACAGAAAGGCAAGTATCACATGTCAAATATAACATGAGAATAATATTTTATTATCCAGTATAATAACAATAACATCTCTCTCTAAGACAAAGATAGGGCAGGTTTATTTGGAGCTTATTATAAAATGTCTAGGTTCCCCAAGTTTGGGGTTTCACAGTTGCCACATCAACCTACAGAATGTATAGTTTCCACCTGGGCTGCTGCATATCATGCCAGTGCAACTTGAGAACAAGGAGAAAAATGCATATGGGAAGCTCAGGTTGTCTGCTGAGCTGTGGGTGATAAAGTCCATTGTCTCTGATCTATGAGTTTTGTATTTTCTTCCAGCATCTGTGAAACTTTGACATGCTGACATGTCTGTGCATAAACATGGAAAAACATTCACAGTATTTGACAGTATCCCACACTGTGTTCCTGGAAGTGATAATCCCTGCTTCCTAAAAACCCTTTCACCTAGAATCAATGTCTTACAATTCACGGTCTCAGATCAAGATACCTTCGATCCAACTACTATACCCAAAATGAATTTGATTAGACCAAATTCTTTCTAGTCAGTTTAGTTATCTACCCACCAACTTTCCATTTTCAGATGTGATCAGATTAATAACTTTTTCTCTGTTTATTAGCAATTGAATTTAAAATGACTTTATATTATACATTTCCCTTCCTAGCTTACATAGTAGCCAGTGCAGTGTGTTTTATGCCAGGATATCCTCAAACACAGGTGAAATGTGAATTGTAGAACAGAAGAGAAAATGTGATTTTTTTTGAGTTAGCTGCGTAGTTTGTTATACCCTGGCACAATAAATGCTAAAAATAGGATTTTAATAAATTTATAAACTTGATAATTATCTATTTTATAATGATAAAATGCATAATATGAAATTTATATTCTTAAATGTTAAATGCACAGTATAGTATTTTAATTATGTGTATTTTGTTGTACAGATCTGTAGAACTTTTTATTTTGTATCTGAAACTCTATACTCACTAAGCAGCAACTTTCTGTTGTCTCATTCCCTAGACTCTTAGCATCCAATATCTTGCTTTCCAATTTAGAATCATGGTACATTTGATTTACTATGACTGGCTTTTTTCACTTAAATTGATTGAGCTTTGAAAGGTTCACCATATTGGAGCATGTGACAATATTTCCTTTAATAAAAGCCCAAGTATTAACCTATTGTATGTACGAATCATATATCATCTAATCATTCATCTCCTGATAAATGTTTCAGTTATTTCAACCTCCTGTTTTCCTTCTGTTTTCAGCTCTGTTGGATATATACTCAGAAGTGGAATTACTGGGTTATATGGTAATCCTGGAAATTAAATATTGTCAATGATAAATATCTTTTCAACTTAACTAAATGGTAAATTAGTGCTTTTATTTCTAGACTTCTTGAACCTGTAATCTCCCACGAATTCCTGCTCATATGAAGTGAAGCATGGCTAGATTTTCTTTTCTGAGAGGTTCATCCTTCCTCAAAGAGACAATATCACATAGTTGTGCAGCTCCAGAAGGAGACTTTCCTTCACACCTTTGTGTCACATTCTTCCAGCTCCAAAGGACTCAGGGAACTTGAGATTTCATCAGTTGCTGATAATTTTTTGCCATCTTTCAGCTGAACTGTGTCAATCATGCTACACTGTGATCTCATTAAGTGAATTAAAAAACTGTAACTAACTAGCTCTTATATCTTTTCCAAAGATTGGACTACAAATGAACTATTAGTCAATAAAAAAAGATGATCACCTGTGGTAGAATTATAGCATATATTACAATACGTTTGGATTGAAGGGTCAGTTTCTTTACAGCATTTAATTTCTGGATTCAAAATAAATTTACAATCCCTGCTTCTTTATTCCATTTGCTATGTCTATTTCACTTCTTTTATAGGTCTTAGAAGAGTTAGTTCTCAAAATGTGTCCATGTTTGTATGAGGGCTAATTCACTGGCAATTAGAATTAGGAATGATGGAACTGAATTTACTTTAGTGAGTACAATAAGGTAACTGTTTTATTGTATTGTACTATTGCATAACAGTATTATTAAACTTTCCTAAACTTGCCATCTAATTTTTGTACCTTATTTCTAGGAGTTTATACTGCAATTTCAGCTTTCTTCACAGAGTTTCAAGAACTCTGGTTTGATATTTTCGGTTTTAAGATCTAGTAGCTTTTATCACAAGAATATTCATATTGTTTTGTGTGAAACTTTTCTTTAAAGTACCTAAAGACGTCCAAAGCATGACATAGATGACAACTCACTTGCAAAACCTCCTAGGCAATTAGGAGAAATAGGATGTATGTATTTCCAGATGCCAGAATGGTGGGTTCAACTGCTTCTATCAGTAGGGTGGATAAGGTCACTGATAATTATATACTCTATTCATGGCCGATTTTTATTGGCCCTAATAAGCATATCTGGTAACTGTTATGTCCTCTATCAGTCATTCTCATTCTTTTTACTCTTCCTAGAGTTATCACATCTGCCACAAATATTAATGTGCCTAAAGCATAACTGGCAATATGTGTCATGATACATTTGATGTTTGAGAAATAATGAAATGTCACTTCCATTATAGTACAATGTGGCATTTAATGGAGCTGCACAGTTATTTGCATTACAATTCCACTATAATGATGTTGCTTGCAGTCACAACTGACAAAAATATCACTGAATGTTAATTTAGATGAACTTTAAAAGCAGTCACATGGTGACCCGCCTCAAATGAAAGCTTCTGGTCTTTGCCTTGAGTAAAGCCTCCCCTTAATAATATCGTTCAGTGTTTGTCCTAACTGCTCTGGCTTCAAAGTTGGAAAGAGAAAGAGAAAGAGCATGGGCCACATAGCTTCACATGCTTACAAAGCTAATGATTTGCTTCAGACTAAAGTTATGAACATGACCCTTATTAGTCAGTACAAGTCTATGAAATTGGAGTGCTGATTAAGATGTTAATTAGACAAATGTATAGAATGTATTCAGAATCTAGGATTTCCTTGTCGAAAGTTCTCATTTTCAAATTAAAGCTTTTCAAAATCTTCCTCAGATGAGTTGCAGATGTCTTTAAATAGAAAAGGAAATGGTTAAGCAATGATGTCAAAAGATGGCCAAGTATGAGATGCCAGCATGCATCTCAACACAAAGCAACACACACACACACACACACACACACACACACACACACACACATTTTAGACAGCTGTTGATGAATGAAAATAGTGCTAAAAGATCAGGAAGACAGTTAAGTTAAAGCAGCATGGCAAAGCAAAACAGAGAGTAATCCTATAAAAAGAATAGGAAAGTCACCTTGATCTTGCTTGCATCATCTCATTCTCTAGTCCAGCAAAGCTCAGTGCTAAAGTGAAACTCCCTAGACCTTAGGTTTCCTTTTTTTTTTTTTTTTTTTTTTTTTTTTTTTTTGCGGCACCGGGAATTGGACTCACAACCTCGCACCTGCCAGGGCAGGCGCTTAAGGCACTGAACCAAACTCCCAGCCCTGGTTTTTTGAGGCAGGGTCGCACTATGTAGCTCAGGCTGGCCTTGCGCTCGAGTTGTAGCCCAAGCAGGCCTCGAACTCACAACGCTCCGCCTACCTCAGCCTCCCGAGTGCTGGGATTAAAGGCGTGCGCCACCACGCCCGGCTGACCTTAGGTTTCCTTTTATTCAAATTGTCTAGCTTGCTGGACAAATCAGCATAGTTGAGATGTGTGGAGATAGCTAGGAACATTATCAGCCATGCATCAGGTACAAACATGATATCCAGTGACTTGCTTTGCAGGAGACCCCAGCAAACAACTCAGCTATAGATCTAAACTAGAAGAACACGTTCTGCTTCGTGAGCTGGACCACCACACGCTCTCTTCCATATGCTGCAATCATATTTTCCCAGACTTTGGACATGTGGATCCTCTCTTCACAACTGTGGTGCAGACTCTCATCCAAAGGCTACTTCATGAGTTTCTCTGCCTCAGTAATGGGATACACCACCTCAGTGGGAACTCCAGTGTCTCAGTCATTGGAGTCAGCATGTAGTGGTCATGACCACTCTCCTTGGTCACACAGTCAGTATACGCATGCTTGCACTCTAGGGTCTAATTATCTGGCCACTGCATTAGAGACTGAATCTCATACACCACCAAAGCAACTATGCCAGTGTCCCAACATCAGCATCACTGCCACAGTAGGCACACCTACAACCCAGGAGGCAAAGTTCTTTGTGTGTTTGTGCACAGGACATCAGCCTCAAAGCTATATGCTATGGCAGTGGTGGCAAACCTATAGCATGCATTTTATTTTTTAAGACAAAAGATGTCAATGTGTGAATTGTTTTTTTCAAACTAAAACTTCAGTATTCAGGTTTAACTGCAGTGTTAGCACTTTGCGCTAAATAAGTGAGTTTTGGGTTGCAATTTGACAATCAGTCCCTAAAAGGTTTGCCATCACTGTTCTATGGTGTGTATGCATTCCTGATACCAGAGACTGTGCAGCACCAGGCCCTCTCAAGCACTGGACCTCAAGAAGTATTCACTATGTATATACCAACACTCCCCACCCTGGTTCCATATACAGACCTCATGTGACTTAGCTACACCAAGACTACATTGCTCTGGAGACAGAATCACTGCAAGGCACCCAACTGCTGGTCTCAGACTCACCCACAGATGAGGCTCTGTCCCACTGAAATTAGTCTGTAAAGGCTGGAAGAAGCGACAACTTGAATAATTGTGCATATGTAAATGCAAGACTACAAGGAACATGAAAAAATCTAGGAAATATCATATTAGCAAAAGAACATAATAATTTTCTGATAAATGTAACCAAAAGAATTTAAAATGATCATTTGAAAAAGTTCAGTGAGCTGTAAGAGAAAATAAAAAAATTGAATGAAAAGGCTACTCATGAAGTAATTTTAGGAAAGCAATGCATAAGCAAAAGTAGAATTCAACAAAGAGATAGAAATAATGAAAAAGTAGAAAAACTCAAGCTGAATATCACAATGAGTGAAATAAGAAATTAAATAGAACTTCCGGGAAGATGGCAGAACAGTAAGCAACAGAGTAAACAGCTTCCCAGAGTGATACAGTCCAGATGCTGGAATATAGCATCATGGGGAAGACAAGAAGCAAGGAAGTGGGTCACCTGGAACCCAGGAAGAATCTAAAGCTAGAATTGAAGCCCACAGACAGAGTAAAAAGAAAAACTTAAATGAAGAAGAACATGGTAGCTAGTGGCACCTTTGCCTGGAGCCAGACACACTGTGTGAGAGGAGCTACTGGAACCTGGGGACATACTATCAAGGTGACATGTCAGCAGCAACCCTGGAGGCCTCTGCAGAAAGAGGCAGCATTGGAGGAGAGTGGAAGTGGACAGGGCAAGCAGTTCTGGAAGACTGAACTGGCTGACTGTGAGTGCAGAGGACTCCATCCTCCCACAGGAGAGAGCAATTGACCGGGAACAATTTTGGAGTTGGGCCGGAAAAGCCCAGAACCAGAACTGCTCCTGGCTTCCTCCAGCATCCCCTAAATGGATGCAGACCCTGGAAATTGCTCAGACTGAGCCCTGCCCCTGCATGCATTTTAGGGGCCATCTCGGAGCATCCCTGTGGGTAGCCAGCTTGGTCTGGAGGCAGCAGCCCCACAGATGTTCCAGGGGCAGTAGTGGAGGATCCCGCTGGTGACCAGCCCAGGTTTGCAGGCTATGGCCCTGCCCCATGCACACTCCACCAGCTATCAGGGAGCCAACAAAGGCTGGGAAAAGCAGCAGACAGTGCTTCATCAGTGCACCCAGTGGCCACCATCAGATACCCATAATCATCACTGGCTAGAAGAACTAAATAGTCTCACTTCAGAGAAATTATAGCCAACGCAGGGAGTACCTGGGACCCCAGTACCCATTTGTCCAGAAGAACCCAGAAACATGTCAAGATGAAGAAGCAAAAGGCAGTCTCAGGCCTCTAATCCAAGTAGAGCAAATCCAGGAGCTGCAAATGCAGAAGAGATTGGGAGTTGCACAACTAAAGTTTCTGAGGTGATGGCAACCGAAGTAATGAAACAATTTCATGAGGCTATAAAGGAAATAACAGAAATACTAACTCAGGTAAAAGAAGAAATGGAAAAACATAATAAAAGAATTGCTGGGCATCTCTAAAGAAGACATAGATGAAAAATGGAGCATAGGAAAATGAGGGAAACCTTGAATGAACAATACAAAAAAAATTTTAAATACATGAAACAGATTCAAAGAGATAACCAGGAAATTAAAAACTCCATTAAAGGTGACAAAACCACTTGTGAGAAACTGAAGATAGACTTTCAAGCCTTGAAGACAGGCTTGCAGCTTGTAATCATAAAAGGAAAGAGCTCTTAAAAATAACAAGGAGCCTGAAGTAACAATTCAACAGCTTCAAGACAACCCAAAGAAACATAACATAAGAATAAAAGGTGTGAACAAAAAAGCAGAGGTCAACACAAATGACATTAAAAGTCTATTTACAGAAATAATATCAGAAAACTTCCCAAGCATGGGAAAAGGAAGTGACATTCAGATAAGTGAAGTATATAGAATGCCAGCTAACCATAACCAAAATAAATCTACACCCAGACATATAATAATCAAGATTCCAAAAATTCAACACAGAAACAGAATATTAGAAGCTGTTAGAGAAAAGAAACAGATCACTGACAAAGGAAGATCCATCAGAATCACAAAAGACTTCTCAACACAAACCATCAGGTCAAGAAGAGCTTGGAGTGAAGTATTTCAAGTCCTGAAAGAAAACAACTTCCAACCCAGGTTGATGTACCCTGCAAAACTATCTTTCAAAATTAACGGAGAAGCAAGATACTGCCATGACAACGAACAACTGAAGGAATTTATGACAACCAAGCCAACCTTACAAAGAATACTGAAGGGCATTCTAGAAAGAGATAAAAAAAACCCCACAGCTCCAGAAACAGTGGTAGAGGGATATAACTGAGTGGGGCAGACAATTGAATAGAGAGGAAAAGTAGGCAGCCAACCGCAGGAAAATAGCATGGCAGAGACGAGGCAGTGCATGTTGGCCATAACCATTAAAGTAGTTACTTCAATTCACCAATGAAAAGAAACACAGGCAGAGTGGATCAGGAGACAGGATCCATCAATGTGCTTTATACAAGAAATACATTTAACTCGAAAGGGAGTTCATAGACTGAAAGTCAAAGGAGAGAGAGCAATGCTCTGTGTGTCAGGGAACCAGAAAGAAGTGGGGGTAGCTTGCCCATTAGGTGCACAGTGGACAAGAAAGACATGGCATTTTTATCCAATGGAAAGCTACTCAGCTATAAAGAAAGATAACCTCAAGCCTCTTGTTGGTAAATGAATACAACTTAAGATAATATTCATGGATGAAATGATGCAGAGTCACACAAGTGAACATCATGTTACATAACTAGTACAAAAAACTAAAGGAGTTAGTAGGACTCAAAATACACAACACATATTGTAAAAATGAAAGAGGAGGAAGTGTCTAAAAAGGGAAGGCAGTGGCCATTGTTAATCTATTATCATGATTTGAGACCTGTATTGTTTTCATTTTTCTGTTTAGTTTGGTTTTATTCTATTTTGGTTTGTCTAATTCTATTATATTTGATGGCATGGACAGCTATTTCAAAGATAATAAAATACATTATGGTAGCCATTATTGATATCTGATCACCTTGTTTTGAAGCCTTGTATTGCTTTCATTGTTTTGTTTTGAGTGATTTTATTCTATTTTGATTTGTTTGATTGTATTATGACTGATGATATAGGCAAGTGCTTAGGAGATAACAAGAGGCATTATGGTAACCACTGTTACTTTATTATTGTTTTGAAGTCCTGTATTGCTTTCATTGTTTTGTGTTTATTGGTTTTATTTTGTACTATTTTGTTTGTTTATATTATGCCTGATGTTATGGGCAGTTATTTTGAAGATAATAAGAGGTATTATAAGGGGAAAGGAGGAAAGAAGGAAGGGAAAAGAAAAAAGACATAAATTTGTATATATGTATACATAAGATAGTTAAAATGACTATGCTACTGAATGCATTAGTTATTGAAAAACAACAGTTTATACTCGTGTGATTAGATCAATTTTACATGTCTATATCTGTTAATCTAAACAACCCTTTTGAATGTAACAATATGCAATATTACAACCATTGTCAAATTCGTATCATCTTGCTTTGTAAACCTATAATGTTATTGTATTGGATTTGTTGCTGTTTGTTTGTCTCTTTTGCTTTTTGTTTTTCTTTTCTGTGTCTTTTTTCTCTTAAATAATAAAAAAAGAAAAAAAAGAAATTAAATAGAGAGGTTCAATAGCAGACACAATGAAACAGACCAAGATAGTCAGTGAACAAAGGTCTCTTGAAATTACCCAGGTAGAGGAATAAAAAGTTTATAAAAGTGTCATGGAAGAATGAAGAAGCTCACGTATTTCATGAAAAAGCATCAAACAAACAATATATGCATAAAGTAATACCATAAGAAAGAGCTACAAAATAGAAAAGATCAGGAAGGTTATGTGAAGTTGTAATTACAGTAAATGTTTAGATCTGGAGAATTAAATGAATATCCCTGATATCTAGAGTATCTTGAACAAACTGACTGTTATGAGATCTTGATTGAAACACTTTATAATTAAGTATCAAAAGTCAAGGGCAAAGAGCAAATTTTAAAGTAGCAAGAGAAAAGTGAGTAGTCACATATAAGCAAATCCCATATGACAATTGGTAGATTGCTGAAGAGAAACCTTGCAGACCAGGAAAGAGTGTGATGATATATTCAATACCCTGAAAGGAAAAGCTGCCATACAAAATTAACTTTTAAAGACAAAGGAGAGACCAGGGATTTAGCTCAGTGGCACAAGCACCTATCTGGCAAGCATTAGGTTGTGAGTTTGATCTCTGGTACCAAAAATTAAAAATAAAATAAAATAAAGACAAAGGAGAAAGTATGACTTTCCTAGACAAACAAAATCTGACATAGTTGGACAACACAAGGCCTCTTTCACAAGAAAGAGGTAGTACTTCAAGTCCAAGTGAAAACATGGGAAAGAGCAATGCGAAAACATAGTAAAATGTAAATTTCACCGCTAACTTGTATGAAACAGTATGCACTTCAGTGGCAATGAAATGGAGCCAAGGGGAGAACCTAAGAGTAAATCCATGCACTTGGTCTTCAAAGGTGTCAAGAATATAATTTCAAATGGGAATGGGAACAAGGGAGTGGGAAGCTGGGTGGGAAGGAAGGGAAAAGGGATTTTAGTAAAAGAGAATGGAAGGGAAAAAGAAGCAAAACATTTGTAAATGCGAGGGCAAGAGTGTTGAAAGGAAGACAAGGGAATGGGGAAAAAAGAACTAAGACATAATATGTGCAGTACAGATTCCCAGTGATGAATGCAATCATTAGGTATGGCAAATATGCACTTAAAAATTTTAAAAATAATATAAAATCAATGAAGAATAGTTTCTTCAATAGTGGAGCTGGGAAAAAGGGATAGCCATGTGCAAAAGAATGAAACTGGATTCATTTCATACTATATATAAATATCAACTTAGATAAAACACACACATACGCACACATTATATTATGCATCATTAAAAAAGGAAATCTAATCATTTGTGACAACATGGGTGAACTTTGAGGACCTTATACTTAGTGATGTAAGCCAGATGTGGGAAGACAAATATAGGATAATTACATTTCTAATGGAACTTAAAATTGCAAACTCATAGAAATAGAAAATAAGGTGGTAATTACCAGTCCTGAGGGGAGGAGAATATGAGGAGACATTGCTGAAGGATACAGAGATTCATTATGTGAGATGAATAAGTTTTTTAAATAAATTCTGGAGACCTACTGTATGCAAGTGTGAGTAAAGTAAAATAATTCTGTATTATGTACTTAAAATTTGCTGAGAGGGCAGGATTTAAGTGTTTCTTTCATAGATACGAAAACATTATGTGACGTAACTGAAATATAAATTTGCTCAATTTTGGTGAATACTTCATAATTACACATATCTGATAGTTATCAAGTTTTGAAACTTAAACATGTGCAGCTTTGAGCTGCTAATTACACCTCAATAAAGTTGGGGGGAAATTTTCCCAAGTAATTCCTGCATATTTCCAGGACAATATTTATTGTCTTCAAAAATTTTTCTATTGTCTCACAGTCTCAAATTTAGAATTACTGATTGAAACAAGAATATATTCTAAATACTGGTGCTTTTTAGTCCATTAACATATAATGTATACTGAAGAGTGGAAAAAACTCCCTTCTTTCGCTATTACTTGACAAAGATACGGAACTTATTAAACATGTGTGTGTGCATGTTTCGACTTCACTAAAAGGCAGCTGGCACTCTAATTATCCTGCTGTAGAAAATTTTGACATATTCATTGTTCTTTCTAATTCCTATAATTGAATTTTAATGTTAATACTATGCTATTATGCATATCTCATTACATTTCTATTTCAAAGTTCTTCCCTCAAATTGGTGTTTGTGAATAGGACCCAAAAAAAGGCAATTCATAAAAGAATACTTTAGTAAATAACTTACTTTTAAATAACAGTTTATGAAAATATAAGATCACCATGATCAAACAGATACTTTACAGCAGCTGACCAAGCCTTCAGCATTTCAATTCTCCTAAATCTGGTGTCAATGACTTTTTCTGATCACATCAGCCTCGACTCTGTGGCCATGTACTGGAGCTTGTCCACATGAGGAATGGTGCACAACAGAAATCCTGAGTTGGAATGCACTGTGTTTCAACTACAGTCTTCAACTTCTCCAAGTTACTTGTTCATTTCCCAGTGTTACACGTGCTACTTCACCACCATTTATTGTTTAATTTATTGATCTCACTGTATGTCAATTGCCACTTTGCATTTTGTTCGGTTAGACTTCAAGGTCACCCGTTAGGACCACCTGGTGATAACAAGTTCATCACCATTAGAAGCAATGCTGACCACTTTTGCTCATCTCTACCTTGGCCTAGACACCACACTGTACTCTAATCTTGAAGTAACTAAGTCATTTACCATCTCTTGGCTATATCTAAATAGATAAATATTTATGAAAACAACCTATACAACCAAGCAAACTGGCCTCACCAGGCATTCATTATTATAAAGCATATATATCTACCATTATGGAGAGATAAGATTAGTACTCCAAATCTAAAACAGTTATTTCATTTGTACTCCTTTCTTGCAAGACCTGCTTTCTTAATATTCTTATTCCTCTGAACTGAGATTTTTTATTTTGCCTTACATTTTAATAATAGATTTTCCTTTCAAAAAGACAGATTAAGTGCATTCATTTATTTCTGCCTCTTTTGGAAACCATTACAAGATAATTACAAAGAAAAATTTTAAAGTATGAATGTAAAAAAGAACAACTAAAATGAATATAATTGTGAAGACAAACAATGAAAGGAGTAATAAATGATTCAGTTGAGTGGAGAAAGTACTTTGCTACCCTGAAACTTTGGAGGAAGATGACAAAAAGGAGTGAACCACTTTTTAACCCAAGGAAGACGAATAAGTTGAAAGCAGCAAGTATCTGCAAGTTGGAAAACTGGTGTGAGAACAAAGTAGGAGAATTGGTTGAATTTCAATAAATTCAGTGAGTAAGCTTTCAGATGTCCAGCAATATAATATAAATAGAGAAGGCCATTCATATCCAACCTCAGGTGATAACAGATTTAATTACCTTGTTTATAAAGTTGAAACTCTGGGTAGACATTAGCAGAGAACAGAGAAAGTTCAGGTGAAATTCCAAAACTGGAATGGTGAAGTTGTTTGCTCATTCCTGCTCTCATCTCCTAAACGTATGTCACTATTTTAATCTTCCAGGTGGAAAACTTGAGATAACTTCCTCAAAAAAAAAAACAATAGTCTCAATGAAAAAGGCTTTTTTTGTTTTATTTATTTATTTATTTATTTATTTATTTATTTATTTATTTTGTGGTACCAGGGATCGAACTCACAGCCTCGCTCCTGCCAGACAGGCGCTTAAGCCACTGAACCAAACTCCCGGCCCTAGTTTTTTGAGGTAGGGTCACACTATGTAGCTCAGGCCGGCCTTGCACTTGCATTGTAGACCAAACTGGCCTTCGAACTCATAACGCTCCTCCTACCTCAGCTTTCTGAGTGCTGGGATTAAAGGTGTGCGCCACCACGCCGGGCTTTCAGTGAAAAAAGTTTTAGATATCATCTTTATAATCCAGCAATGAATATTGTCTCCAGCATACAGAAAAAGTATGAATCAACATGCATACCACAACCCAAACACTGAATCAGTTTTTTAATACTACCTTATCAAGTGTACATGGGGAACCATGTACTACCAGAAATTAATGAAGGTCTCTGACACAAATGACAGACAAAAACACCACTATCAAGACAAAAAAATCCAAAAAAATAAACAAAATTCATGAATGATAAAAGTTAAAAATATATAGCTACTGCAATGATAGAAGTAAAAGAAATATTGCATCCGAAACACAAGAAAAGGATATTCTGCTAAAAGAACTGATGGAAATTAAAGAATTACAAACAAAATAGATATTTTAGAAGTACTGACAGCTAAACTGAAGAGATACATTTTTTTTATTTACAAAGAATCTAACCAAAAAAACTCAATAAACAGACAAGCAGTTTAACAAGGTCATGGTGCAAGATCACAAAGCTGTACACAGAAATCTAATATTGGACTGTATACAAGCAATGAACAATTTAAAAGTAAAATTGTAAAGGCACAAATTCAACATCACAAAGAAGCTTAAAGTAGCATTACTGTATAAATCTACCAAAATACATTCTTTATCTGTATCCTAAAAACTATAAAACCTGATCAAATGTACTCAAATACAACCTAAATAAGTGGAGAGAGACTATGTATTTGAATTGGACAAATATCAAAGCATTTATTCTCCCTAAACTTAACTAGAGATTTACCTCAATATCTATCAAAACCTCAATGAATTTTTTTTCTTTAACTATCTTAACTATTTTTAGTACACATATACATAAACATATACATAGTTTTTCCTTCAGTTTATTACACAAGTGCAACAACACGATGCTTACATATGTGTGACTTATTTATTCCACTGATAAGTATATTCTTAAGGCACATCCATTTAAGAATGAAGGTGTCCAGTTTGTCATTATTTATAGCTGAGTAGTATTTCATTCTATAGAAATATCCCATCTTTTATGTCCATTCCTCAGTCAGTGGGTATTTAGGCTGTTACCAAGATCTGGCTATTATGAACTTCTTTGCTATAAGCATAAGTGGACATATATCTGTATGGCATGATGTTTTTAATTCTTTTGGGAAGATACCCAGAAGGGGAATAGCTGGGTCAAATGGGACCTCCAATCCTAGCTTTCCGAGGAGTCTCCACACTGACTTCCACAGTGGTTGCACCAGCCTGCATTCTCACCAGCAGTGGAGAAGGGTACCTTTTTGTCCACAGCCCCTCCAACATTTGTTATTGGTTGACTTCTTAATAGTAGCCATTCTTTCTGGGTGAAGTGGAATCTCAGTGCTGTCTTAATTTGCATCTCTGAAATGACCAGTGCTGTTGAACATTTTTTCACGTGTTTATTTGCTGCTTGTACTTCTTCATTTGAAAAGTGTATGTTCATATCAGATGGCCATTTTTGGATTGGGTCTTTAAATCTGGGAGGATTGATTTTTTTAAGTTCTTTATACATTCTTGATAGTAATCCTTTATCTGAGGGACAGCTGGCAAACATTTTCTCCCACATTGTGGGTTGTGTCTTCACTCCGTTGGTGGTTTCTCTTCCTGTGCAAAAGCTTTTCATTAGGATGGGATCTCATTTGTTGATTCTCTGTGATAGTTCCTGTGCAATCTGGCTTTTATTCATAAAGTCTTTGCCTACACCAACGTCTTCAACAGTTTTACCTGCTCTATCTTCCAGGAAATTGATTGTTTCTGTTTCAGTGTTGAGATCTTTGATCTATTCATATTTTAACTTAGTACACGGTGAAAGATATGGTCCAGTTTAAATCTTTGGCATGTGGAAAGCCAGTTTTTCCAACACCATTTATTAAAGAGGTTATCTTTCTTCCAATGAATGTGTTTGACACCATTATCAAAGATAAGGTAGCTTAGTGTGTCTGCAGTTGTTTCTGCATCTTCTAATTTATTCCATTGATCTTCAGGTCTGTTTTTTTGCCTGTACCACACTGTTTTTATCACAGTAGCTTTATAGAATAATTTTAAGTCAGAAATTGTCATGCCCCCTGTCTTGTCTTTGTTGCCCAAGATCATATTTGCTATTCTAGGTCTCTTCTTGTTCCAGATGAATTTTAGGATTGCTTTCTCTCATTCTGTAAGAAATGCTATTGTAATTTTGATTGGAGATGCACTGAATCTGTATAACAGTTTTGGAAGTATGGCCATTTTCATTATATTGGTTCTTCCTACTGAAGAGCATGGGGTATCTCTCCATTTTCTAATATCCTCTTCAATCTCCTTTGTCAGAGTACTATAATTTTCAATATAGAGGTCTTTTACAACTTTCATTAGATTGAGTCCTAAGTATTTCATTTTTGGATGCTATTGTAAAAGGTATTGTTTCCCTGATTTCTCTCTCAGTGAGTTTGTTATTCACGTAAAAGAAAGCTATTGATTTTTGAGTGTTGACTTTGTAGCCAGCTACATTACTAAATCTGCTGATTAAATGTAGAAGTCTTTTGGTGGAGTTTTTGGAATCTTCTAAGAAGAGTATCATGTTACCTACAAATAATGATAGTTTAACTTCTTCCTATCCTATCTTTATTCATTTTGTTTCTTTCTCTTGTCTATTTGCTCTGACTAAAGTTTCTAGGACTATGTTAAATAAGAGTAGAGACAGTGGACATCTTCTCTTGTTCCTGATTTTAGAATGAAAACTTTCAGTGTTTGCCCATTTAGTATGATATTGGCTGTTGGTTTTTCATAGATGGCTTTTGTCAGATTGAGATAGAGACCATCTATTCCAATTTTCTGTAGGGTTTTTCTCACGAATGGGTGCTGGACTTTGTTAAAAGTTGTTTCTGCACCTATTGAGATAATCATATGATTCTTATCCTTGACTCTGTTAATATGATATATTGCATTTATGGATTTATATATGTTGAACCATACCTGCATCCCTGGGATGAACCTCACTTGATCATGGCATACAATATTTTTGATGATCTGCTGCAGTCTGTTTACCAGTATCTTACTGAGAATTTTTGCATCGATATTCATTAGGGAGATTGGCCTGTAATTCTCTTTCTTAGTTGGGTCCTTCTCTGGTTGTGGAACCAGACTAATGCTTGCTTCCAAGAATGAATTCGGGAGTATTGTTTCCCTTTCAATTTCATTAAAGAGTTTGAGAAATAATGATGTTAGGTCTTCACTAAATTTATTGTAGAGTTCAGCAGTGACTCCATCAGGGCCTGGGCTTTTCTTTGTTGATAGGTTTTTCATTACATCTTTAATTTCATTTATTGATATTGGGTTGTTTAGGATTTTTATATCTTTAAAGAAATGTATTTGAAAGAAGAATAAAAACTTTTAAAAATGAAGAAAAAATAATTTCATGGATGTACAAATTCAAATATATTATCATAATTGTAGTTCCATGAAATGAAATGAGAACAAAATGGAAAGGAGAAAATGTAACAGGTAATTCAAGATTATTTTATGGAACAGAATATTTTAGGCTCACATAGCCTAAAGAATATTTTACCAAATTGATTTTCAAAAAAATCTATAAAAAAATAAAAATATATGTACATATAAATACCCAAAATACTTAAGATAGTTATACTACTAATTGCTATTAGTTCATTGAAAAACAAGTTTGTGCTTAAATTATTTGATCATGCCTATAACTTGTAATATGAGCAACTACTTTGAAGACAACAATACACAATGTACTAACCATTGTTCATCTCCTACAATCTTTTTAAAAAAAAACAAAAAGATAAAAATGATACAGAATTTAAAAAAATAGGAAATTAACCTACTTAATATATTTCATATTGTTATCTCAAAAGTTGTTTTTCAGATTATAAGATGCAGGCATGAAAAAAATGATCAATTAAATGAAAGCACACACTGTTCTTTTTGATCAACTAACAGATTAGTAGTATAGTTGTCTATCTTGTTTGCGTATATATATGTATGTATATATAAAATATACATACACTCATATGTGTATATATACACATATGCTCACAATATTTTCCATTCCTTTTTTTCTTTTTCCCCCATTCCAGTTATAGTTTCCTTTTGAGCACTTTCTTACCTTTCCACTTTCACAACATCTTTTGTACATTTTGAATTTTATTTACTCTCTCATTTTTTTTACACTAAGGAGACAATACAATATTTACATGTGCAAGTCTGATTTATTTTACTTATGAGTATGGTCTCAAGTGGCATTCATTTATTCATGAAAGTCTCAAATTTACCCTTCTTTATAGCTGAGTAGTACTCCACTGTATAAAAATATCACAACCATTTTTTAACCAGTCTGTGTTTGATGGGCACTTGGGTTGCTTCCAAGATTTAGCTATTACAAATCTTTCTTCTGTAATCTTAGGTGCATAATAATTTCAATTTTTCTGGGAAAATACCTAGAAGGGAAAGAGCTGGATTGAAGGAGACCTCTAATCCTAGTTTTTTGAGGAATCTCCACAATGGTTGTACCAGTCTACACTCCCACCAACAATGGAAAAGAGTTCTTTTTCCCCCACATCTCTGCTAACATTTATTGGTTGATTTCTTGATACAGTCATTCTTTTTGAGTGAGAAGGAATCTATGTTGTTTCAATTTGCATTTCTTGAATGACCATTGATGTTCAATATTCCTTCATGCATTTATTTGCCATTTGTATTTCTTCATCTGAGAAGTGTGTATTCATCTCAGATTCCCTTTTTGGGATTGGGTCTTTGAATTTGGGGGGCCTGATGTTTTTTAATTCTTTATATGTTCTAGATATAAGTCCTTTGCCTGAGGAACAGTTGGCTAGACGTTTTTACCTTTCTGTGGGTTTTCTTTTCACTTTGTTGGTAATTTCTTCTGCTGTGCAAAAGTTATTTAGTAAGATGAGATTCCAGTTGTTGATTTTTTGAAACACTTCCCATGCAGTTCTCATTTAGTTCATGAACTATTTGCCTACCCATATGTCTTCAAGTCTTCTATCTAACTTGTCTTCCAATAGATTTAGTGCTTCTGTTTTAATATTTAGATCTTTGATCCACTTTGACTTTTAGTGCATGCTGATAGACATGGGTCTAGTTTTAGTCTTTGGCATGTGGAAAGCTACTTTTCCACCAACATATGTGAAAGAGGTTATCTTTCTTCCAGTGAACATTTGGTCCATTTGTCAAAGATAAGGTGACTAACTGTTTGTAGTTTTGTCTGCATCTTAGAATTTGTTCCATTGATACCCAGGTCTGTTTTTTTTTTTTTTTTTTTTTTTTTTTTTTTTTTTTTTTTTTTTTTTTTTGGCCAGTATCATGCTGATTTTATCACAGTAGCTTTGCAGCATAATTTCAAGTCAGGGACTGTGATACCTCCTGCCTTGCCTTCTTTGCCCAGGATTGCCTTTGTTATTCTAGATCTCTTCCATTCCCAAATGAATTTTAGGATTTTTTTCTCTAGATCTGTGAAGTATGCTAATGGTATTTTGATCAGGATTGCATTAAA